>JAQOTM010000069.1:428183-474352 GCA_029168755.2 Tillandsia fasciculata | reverse complement strand
GTTTTCTCTTCTTTTGTCGGACTTGGGGGTTATTGCGGCAACCGCGGACAGTAGGCGGCTGACCGGATATCGATTATTCTACCCGATTGTGTGGGTTTTTGGGACAGGCAGGCTTGATGGCAGGGTATTGCGGCAACCGCGGACCTTGGGCGGTTGACCGACAGTGGTTATTGCATCAGATTGGGATCGAGGCTTTGGCATCGGGTTCCTCCTTTTAGTGGCATGGGTTTTCCCACTTTGATCAGAGTCATGATCCAGTCCTGCTGATTTGGTACTTGTTACCCAGGCATTTACTCGGGTGGGTCGCTCCCCTCGAGTGCCACTCCGGAGTGTGCGTTTTACAGGCTTCGAGTCCTTGAGACTCCCTTTTCCCTATCGGTGTTATGCGTTGGCCAGCATACCCGATTTGGGCAGGCAGGGCAGGCAGCAGCAGTACCAGTGCTCACTGTGTATCGATTGGGTCTAGGCAGGCAGGCATTTATGTTCTGATGCATACAGTTAGCTATCTCTTTAGCTTGGCATATTAGAGGCATAGTAGTGGTAGTCTGTTCATCATCGCAGTCATCATTGCTTACCACACTTCTTTCCTTTTTGCCTCTGGTAGACCTAGTGGGTGTGTCAGGATTTGAGGTTTTACCCACTAGGGGAGGCTACTGTTTACTGGTAGTCTCACCCCCATTCTTCTTTCCTCTTTTTCTTCCCCTTTGTTTTGCAGTGTCTTCTGCGGGTGCTGCTGAGTTTTTCAGCGACGGGTCGAGGAGAGAGGACGGCTGAGTAGATAGACTTCGAGGCAGGTTGAGCGTGTTAGCTGGACTGTTGGTGTACCCGTGTTTCCTCAGACGATTGTACTTTTACTTTGGGACTGGCTTTTGCCAGCAGGTTGTATTTATTTTGGTGAGCTGGGAGAGACAGATGTATCATTTATACAGAGTGTATTGTATTTTATTTCCAGCTTCAGTCTGAGATGTATTAGTTTTAGTTCAGCTCTGTTTTTATTGCTCATTTTATTATTATCTCTATATATCTGAGCAGGTTTGGCGCTTCGTGTACGCGGGAAATACCGTGTGCACGGCGGATCTGTAGACGGGCCCGGGTTCTGGTTTACACCCGGGGCGTGACAGATTAAGTTGGTATCAGAGCTTAGGGATAGGTCAGTTGGGACTTAGGAAACCCTAGGTTTTGGCGGACCCTAGGATGGCAGGACGTGAGTGACGTGACTTTTAGCGAAAGTCGGTGATTTGGTTTTGACTCTTCCAGTGAGTGAAGAGGGATCGGCATACCCTATTTTTGTGGGACAGTTATGTTGGCTGCAGACAACATAACGTTACAAAATAGGGGGATGCCTTTGACTTTCGCTAGATTGGGTCGAGTGTTTGGGGTGTGCTGATTTGCGGTTTTGTCGTGGTGAGCGGTGTCTCCCCGACGTTGGGGCTCTGACCCGAGTGCACCTTGGTGCGGCAGTTGGGCCTGAGCTGGTTGTTTCGGGCCGGATACCCAGATTGGAGTCTGGGGGGGCTCCGGACCCGAAGGGTAGGAGTGTTGGAGGCAGATCAGCGGAGCAGCGCTGTCGGATTGCAGCGCGTGACACAGTTGTCGGATCAGCACAGTGGTGCACGCTGTCGGGGAGCAGCGCGTTGACACAGTTGTCGGATCACAGCACAGTGGTGCAGCTGTCGGAGCAGCGCGGTGACACAGTTTTTCGGATCAGGCAAGCGGGGGTGACAGCAGTTGTCGGAGCAGCGCGGTGACACAGTTGTCGTATCAGTGCAGTGGCACAGTTGTCGGACTAGTGAGTAGCCCCTCCGTGCCGACGTTTAGTGCTGGGGCACCGAGGAAGGGTGGACAGTTGACAGCAGGAAAACTGTGGGATTGCATTGAAAGAGTGAGCCAGTTTTGGCGGATGAGTTGCCCCGATTTGTGGGATTGTGTATGGAGCCTTTGGTGGCAGGGTCTTGTTCGGTGGGGGATTGAGAGTCTAGGGACGCCTCATTGGAGTAGGCGCCGGGTATGGAGCGTGGCATTACAGTTCCTTTGGATTGGGACCTGCCGCCTGAGGCGAGTTCTGATTGAGGCGCTTGGCGCCGGGTGTTGGAGGACAGGTCTGTCGGATGAGGCACTCCTGATTTCTTTTTCTGGATAGTGGATTTTTTGAGACCGTCAGAGCACGTAGATCCCAGTGGCCAGTGTGGCGGTAGGTTTGAATTGTTCCAGGCTCTTGGGTTCGTATCTTTCGATACGAGAGGCTTTCCCTTCTTGGTGGGTAGTGTTTGGCTTCATTGCTTTAGGTTAGGGATAGGACGGTTACCCGGTGTTCGGGAGGTCGTATTCCCTATCTTTTGCACCTGGGGGGAGTGTCGTGGGTCCTGCCCGGTGCGGTTGAGTCCTTGGTTGTACCTGTAGGCCTGATGGTCTTGACCTAGTTGTGGGGCTTGGTTTGGTACTTAGGACGGTTAGGCTGGCTCGGTTTTCTTTTTCTTTTCGCGGCAGCTGATTATGCTGCGAGGACGGTTTTCGTGGGAGCCAGGCCTGGAGGTATTGGTGTACCTGGGTTGCTTGGGGTATCTTCGCTTCTTTGGTTTTGACCTTGTGAGCGAGGCGGATGTCTCGTAGTGGTGAGTAGCTTGTTTGCTGGTGTGTTTGAGGGATCTGCGGCGGCATCGGGACTTGGTGATACCCCTTTTTGGTGGTGAGTTTCTAGCTGTTCTCCTATCGGAGTTGTTTGGCATGACACCAGTTTGGGAGTTGAGGACCCAACTCCAGGATTTGATGTGTTGGATTTGTGTCAGGCCAAGTGTGGCACCTTTGGGGGCGCCGGTGCTTTTCGAGTTGTGGAAGGTTGGTTCACTTCGGCTTTGTGAGGACCCGTAAGAATTTGATGAAGTGATCATCGGGAGCTAGCACCCTTCTGTCAAGCTTGGAGGACTTGAGTTACCAGCTGCAAGGGTATTGGATCTGCGCGAAGGTTGTTTTGCAATCTGGTTCTCTTGACTACTTATGGCTGTGTGCTGATGCCGGAGAGTTGGGGGAATTGCTTCTACACCCCGACGGTTTTGGATTAGAGATCAGAGTCTACATGACCAGTTGGGGGACTTATATCGGATGCCTTGGGAGCACCGAGGTACTCGGGTTGAGCTGGGTGTTGTTGGACGTGTGGTTGGATTATCTGAGGCCCTAGCAGGGGCGGATGCTTGTACCGATGCGGACTACTTGATAGCTCGAGCGGTTAGCCCAGCTGTACTGGTTGAGGTGGTGCGGATTCCTGGAGTGCTCACCTTTATTTTGTTCCAGTTTGAGACCCAAGGATTGCATCGTGTCTCTGGTTGAGGTATTTGGTAGTTTTGGGAGCTTCAGTGGAGGATGATTGGATATTTACCCCCCTGTTGGTTGAGATTCCGTGTTGAGGAATGACTCCAGTTTCGAGGACGAAACTTTCTTTTAGTGGGGGAGGATGTGATGACCTGGATCTCCGCAGAGCTGTTGCGGTGCTTTGAGGTGGCTACTGGAGGTCTACGCAGTGTGCGGGAGGTATTTGGGGCTTTTACAGGGTGACCAGCAGCTTCTGGAGGCCTACGGGGCATGTCGGCGGTGTTCGGGCGCCAATTTGGACACAAGTGTTGGACTCCGGGCTTCAAATGGATCACGTGGGTGATCGGGGGACCCCATCGGTTGTTTAGAGGTGTTTGCGCGCAAAACGGATATTGAGATTGGGCTCGGCGCGAGATTTGGACTAAGAATACTTTTCCGGGGCATTCGGCAATTTTTAGAGTGAGAATTTGGCGAAACGGACGTCAAAATCGGATTCAGCGCGCGAAAACGCTTCAGACGGACTATTTACATGAATTTTTGGGCTTCGGGTTACTGTTCACGCCGGAACAGTATTTCCGGCGATCGCCGGCGGCAGGGGGCGGCGTCGGGCAGCGCCGGCGGGCAGGCGGCGCGCGGCCGCGGGCAGCCGCTGAGGGCGCGGGCAGGCGCGGCGGGGGCGCGGGCAGGCGGCCGGTCCACGCGGCGGGCGTGCACCGAGGCGGTGCCACGTGGCATGAGACGGTTGGCTGGTCCACAGCGCGCGGTCCACGGAATTCTTTAGGTGCACAGTGGACCGACAGGGTGGACACGTGGCATCATGTGATAGGTCGGCTTACGGCATTTGGTCTACTGGTTTTCGGGCTGGCTCACGGCTCACGGTGCACCGGCAGTGGACACGTGGCAGGTTGTTATTGTGCGGTCCACAGGATTTTGTGCACCCGGTTCACCGAACAGTAAGATTGACACGTGGCACAATTCTATTGGACGGTCAACTGTGCAACAGGGCAGCAGACTGCGCGCGGCAGCAACGGTCGGGGGGACACGTGTCGAAATTCCAGTGGTCCATTTTTGCTGTTTCGTGTTCTATGGGACACAATGGGAATTAAGGGAATTGTTTTTTTTGGATTTTCCTATTAATCCCATCCGAGGCTCATTCAAAGGCATTGTTCTCCATCTTAGAGGCTCCATCTCCATTAGAGGTGAGAAGATGAAATCTTCATCAAGAAGAGAGGAACACTCCTGTGAAGTTTGAGGAATTTAGGAGGCTCGGATTTCGAGATTTGGATTTTTCGGCGCGGCGCGACGTTGCATTCCTGGATTCTTCTTCGGCGCAGCGACAGTGTTTTAGCTCCCCCGAGCTAACCAGGCAGTATTTTTCAGCGATTCTTGCGCCATCGTCTTCGTAACAGGTAGGGCTACATTTCTTATTTCTACTGGTTTTTCCCCATTCCGAGGTTTTCATGGGTTTTTCGGATCATCTTGTGACCCCATTTTGCTGTGATGGAGTTTTGGACAGCGGTTCGGTATTTCAGCGATATCTCCACAACCGGACATCGGATTGAGGCGATTCAAAAGGGATTTGCATCTACGCATCACAAGGAATCTCTCTGAATTTTTGTGGAATTTCGTGGAATTTCCCTGAAGGTGAGAACCCCTTTTTACAGAACCTTGTAGCACAGTTTTTGGGTGAAAATATTGTTCGAGGTGGTCCTCTTGTCGATTTTGGTTCTCAGCATAGAAAAATCGTGGGAAAACGTGCAGGTACTCGTTTCGACCGGTTCGTCGCGTAGATCGCAGTGGTATTTTTCTGGGAATTTTGTGGGCACGTTTCGCAGGTGAAAATGGCTGAACTGTAAATCTGGTTTTGGGGACAGATTTTGGGATTAACTTGGATAGTAATTATGTGTGTATCCTTTGGGATTTTTGGCACAGTGTTGCGGGGATTGTTGAGGATCGAGCGCGGACTTCGCTGTCAGGACTTGGATTTAGCGCTCGAGGTGGGTACCGTTGTTTAACCTCCTACTTGTGATGTCCCCACTAGGCCTATTTGAGTGCTAATATGTTATATGGCTAAATGAACCGGTAAAATGAACATGGCATGCATAATTGGGAATTGGGCTTATAACTAGAGTTTGTGACTTCAAAAGGACTAAGTGTTGATTAATGGTTAATTCTGGTAATTAATATGTCGCTTAAAACCATGGGAAGGGCTTTGTTAAATTGGATATGTGGCATATGCATGATGGGACCTCTTTTACATATACCTAAGCTATTTTGGGGCAACTTGTAAAATGGAAGGCTATTTAAACGGCATATCTCTACTTTGTGAGAACTAGAACACTTGAATCATGTTTAATAATGATAAAGGACTTTGCATGCGTGTATGGACATTTAGTTAGGCCACCTCTTTCTGCTACACTATCATGATGGCATTGACTTAGGAGAAACCATGCTTTTCTCTTCTTTTGTCTATATTTGGGGGATAGTGCGCTCGGGTTCGAGCAGGGGCTGGGATAGTGTAGTCAGACGGTTGTGGGTTTTGGGACAGGCAGGCTGTGAGGCAGGGCATTGCGGCAACCGCGGATCTTTGGCGGTTGACCGGACAGTGGTTATTGCATCAGATTGGGATAGAGGCTTTGGGCTTTCTTTTAGTGGATGGGTTTTCCACTTTGATCAGAGTCATGATCCAGTCCTGCTGATTTGGTACTTGTTACCCAGGCATTATACTCGTGTGGGTCGCTCCCCTCGAGTGCCACTCCGGAGTGTGCGTTTTACAGGCTTCGAGTCCTTGAGACTCCCTTTTCCCCTATCGGTGTTATGCGTTGGCCAGCATACCCGATTTGGCAGGCAGGCAGGCAGGCACAGCAGGCAGTACCAGTGCTTACTGGTGTATCGATTGGGTCTAGGCAGGCAGGCATTTACATTCTGATGCATACATGTAGCTATACTATCAGTTAGCTCATTAGAGGCATGTAGTGGTAGCTCTATTCATCATCGGCAGTTTTATTTACAGCTTACCACCTTTGTTCATCTTTTTCGCCTCTTGTAGTCCTAGTGGGCACATTTGAGTTGAGGTCTACCCACTAGGGGGAGGCTGCTGTTTACAGTAGTTCTCACCCCCACTGCTTTCTCTTTTCTCTTCCCCTTTGTTTCTTTTGCAGTGTCTTCTGCGGGTGCTGCTGAGTTTTCAGCGACGGGTCGAGGAGAGAGGACGGCTGAGTAGATAGATTTCGAGGCAGGTTGAGCGTGTTAGCTGGACTGTTGGTGTACCCGTGTTTCCTCAGACGGTTGTACTTTTACTTTGGGACTGGCTTTTGCCAGCAGGTTGTATTTATTTTTGGTGAGCTGGGAGAGACAGATGTATCATTTATACAGATGTATTGTATTTTATTTCCAGCTTCAGTCTGAGATGTATTAGTTTTAGTTCAGCTCTGCTTTTATTGCTCATTTATTATTATCTCTTATATATCTGAGCAGGTTTGGCGCTTCGTGTATGCGGGAAATACCGTGTGCACGGCGGATCTGTAGACGGGCCCGGGTTCTGGTTTACACCCGGGGCGTGACAATCATACAAGTGGATTATTGCGAGGCAAAGACCTAAGGTGGATCAACAGTCAAAGCGGACAACCCCCGGCCACAACGAATCAAGACAACCCAAAATCCAGCGATTTTGGATTCGGAAAGGTGATATCTTTCCTTGTCTTAAGTTCTAATTAGCTTATGACTGTATGTAATGCTTTGATTGGTTTTCCCTTCATATTTTTCTTAATCTTTGCATTACATGTTTTTCAATGCTCTTTGGTTTTATACTTTGTTTTCGAACAAAAGGGTTTTTATTGAACAAGTGCATTGAATAAAAAGGGCTTCACGTTCATTCACTCCAAATTAATTTTATATGGATTATCAACTTTACTCCATAATCATAATCTTGAAGATACTTCATTATAGGAGTTTTTGATAGTTATAAGCATCAAATTTTAGAAATCATGTGTGATCTTTAGATGCTTAATCTATCTCGGTTATTTGAATTCTTTGTGACAACACAAGTTGAGCATAATCATAATTGACTTTAATTGCATCCTTTATGCATTTAGAAATCTATTATGCTTTTGATGTCATAATATTTCAATGTTGCAATGATCATTTATGTTAATTAAATCATCTTTTAAGTGATCAAAGTCAATTTCTCTCTCAATGATCTCTTGGTATAGTCATTATCATATTTGATTGCTTAGTCGAGTATGAATGCGAGATCAATTTTTGGTTGAATACCTTATATATTAAATAATTGATAGCCAATTGAGGGGGAGTCAAAGAAAAGTAAAATGCTCAAAAGATGTGGAAAGAGTTACATCCCAATGAGGAGTGTGAAAACTACCACCACATGGAGGAAAAAAAGAAAGAAAAAGATACCCCATGTATGCAAAGCAAATTTTTGTTTTAAAATTGTTGATGAAATGCATATTGAAATACTTGACTCAGTCATATTTCATGGTTGGTATAAGGTGGGATTTTTGATAAAAGATGCTCAAAGAGCCACTCCTTCAACAGATTGTCTAGATATATTATCTAACTTATCTGGGATTTCAAACATCTATTGATCTTTGTATTTCATTTTCTTTACCAAAATTGATGATTTGATAAAGGCATTACGCATAAGATCAGGTTAGATGTAATTGAAAGTGGTCAACTTTAAGAGTTTTAATTTTCATAAATTTTCGTTTCATTTTTGAGTATTTTTGATAGATTTGGTATAATCTATTTCTTGTTGCATGAAACGATGACTTTTGTTTAAAGTTGATGCGCTAAAGTGCTTACATACTCTTTCTGGTTTTTATTTTTCTAAATTATTCTAATGAAATAAATTTGGATTGAATGGCATCTGTGTGAATTCATTGTTTAAAGCACTTAAATGGATTTCTTGATGGAATACAAATCGGTATTTGAAAAGTTTCCAAAATCTGGATTTGTTTCAAGAAATTATTTGATTTTTGCTTTCTGGTACCGGTACGCAATCTGCATTTTTGTTATATACCGGAACTGAGCTTTTATCTCTCTTTCTCTATGAACTAATTTCCTTTTGTCTAGTATGTTCACTGTTTGACAATTTGTGACAAAAAGGGGGAGAAGAGAAATGATGGAGATGAGATCATCAAGAGAGGACAAACGAAAATGAAAAAATGAGGGAGAACCGAAAATGATGATCGTATCACAAAGGGGGAGAACAGAGATGCTCAAGAACATGGAGAACATGGAGAACAGAGATGCTCAAGATAGGGGGAGACAAAGAAAAAATTGAAAGAGCCGAAAAACAAAAGAACCAAAAGGACGAATCAAATGTAGGATTTTAATTTCTAACGACTAACATTTGATTTTGTGTGGAGTTTTGTTTTGCAGGAATTACATCACTTTAAGACTCCAAGTCCTAAGTCATAGAGTATGTTCTAGGACTGTTTGGTTCAAATGTAATTTTGTATTTATTGGATCTTTCACGCAAAGAAAATCAATGTTTTGGTGATGACATTGAATTTCGACTTTTTGGTTTAAGATGAGTGACTTGAGCGTTTTATGTATTTTTGGGTTTTGTCACGAAATTGCCAAAGGGGGAGATTGTTACGGCTTTTTGGTGTTGGCATATTTCGTGAGTCAAGTCAGTGAGTTGAGTCGGAGTCTTAAAGGGATCAAATTGTCAATCAGCAATCAAAGACTTAGAGAAGATTCAACAAGAGCTCAAGTTGACACTCAGTGTCTTGAGTCTTGAAGATTGAAGATGAAGAATTGTGGATCAGTTACATCAATCTCAAGAAGAAAGTATTCAAAAGGATCAGGTATGTTTAACTAAATAATTTTGGTGATCCGAATACTTTCTTATAGTGTAGAAACACTTGGATGAATTTTTAATTGCATAAAAATCAAAAACTGGACATGGGACATGTTCAGGATCCGGATCAGATGATCCAATCCGGATCCCGAAGGGTATTAGTTCATGTGCAAATCCAATCCGGATCCAAGCCTATTCTGATCCGGATCCCGAACATTGGATGTTGCTGAAATTCATGAACGATCCGGATCGGGCCTTGCGATCCGGATCCCGAACCCTTGGATTTCTGGAATCGTCAATCTCGTTACGACGATCCGGATCGCAGTAATCCCGATCCGGATCGCCGTCCTGAAAATTTCCAGATAAGGTATGTTTTTGATTCTTATCTCTTTCCAAAGGTTTCTAAACTATAAATAGACATTTAGGGTTTCTCAAAAACGGGGGGAGCACGGCCGATCAATTTATAAAACACTTGAGAGCAACCCTAGAGGCTAGGTTTTTATCGTTCTTCTTTATAGCCTCTTTTAGGTCAATTCGATGGTTCTTTCAAGAACATATCTTTTGTCGAATTGATCTAATCTTTGCTTAGAGATTTTTTCCCATGGATCTTCATTGATAATCTAAGCAAAGGATCACCATCGAAGCCAATATTCTTACCGGCTGAGTTTGCGTCGTGGATTCGACGTGGCACCGTGGATTCGGTGTGTTGAAGGCGTTTCGTGGATTCGAAACGTGTGCTCGTGGATTCGAGTGGCGTTCGTGGATTCGAACGTGTGCAGTGGACGTGCAAACGTTGGAGCGCAAGGTCCGAAGAAGTTGAAGGAGGGGTTAAATCCGTGGAGACGGTAATCACCTTGTTATTCTTCTTTTCTTAGTGGATTGTTATTGCGTGGACATCCAACCGGTCAGCGCAAGGTCCGAAGAAGCTGAAGGAGGGGTTGAGTCCGTGGAGTCGGTAATCACCTTGTTATTCTTCTATTCTTAGTGGATTGTTATTGCGTGTTGGTCCCGTGGTTTTTCTCCTGGATTGGAGTTTCCACGTAAATCTCGGTGTGTTGATTTTTATTTTCCGCATTGTTTTCTATTTTTGCACTGAGATTGGTTTTTATAATATTACACCTATTCACCCCCCTCTAGGTGTTTGATAGTACCTATTTAGATCCTTGTGGATCCTAAATAACTCTACACTTAGATATCATTTTCTAAGAGAGCTAGTTGAATCAAATATTCTTCAACTTTCCAACATTTCAACTGAGGATCAATTAGCTGACATTTTAACAAAACCTTTGGATCAAAAACGATTTATTCATTTGCGTAAGGCAATTGGAATGCTTTCCTTGAACTAATTTCTTTTTGAAATCATTGCTTAGGTTAGGTTTTGTTTTGTGTTTTTGTTCATTATCTATGTTTGTACATAGAACATTAATTGAGCACTAGTACTATTGATTTTAACTGCATCCTTTTATATAACTTGAAATTTATTATGCTTTGGATATCATAATAATTCATTTGATGCTATGATCATTTATGTCAATTAAGTCATCTTTGTTTTGATCAAAGTCAATTTCTCTCTCAAATATCTTTTGGTATAGTTTTTATCTTATTTGACAATTGAGTCGAGTATGAAATCGAGATCAATTTTTGGTTGAATACCTTATATATTAAATAATTGATAGCCAATTGAGGGGGAGTTAATGCAAATTGTTATGCTCAAAAGATGTGGAAAGAGTTACATCCCAATGAGGAGTGTGAAAACTACCACCACATGGAGGAAAGAGCTACCACCTCGGTCGTCCGAGTACTGTGTGCAGCTACCACATGTATACCAAGCATGATTTTTTAAGTTGATTAGATAAAATGCTTTTTGAAATACTTGACTCTGTCAAATTTCAAGGTTGGTATAAGGTGGGATTTTATTGAAAGATGCTCAAAGAGCCACTCCTTCAACAATTGTCTAGATATATTATCTAATTTATCTGGGATTTCAAACATCTATTGATCTTGGTATTTCATTTTCTTTACCAAATTGATGATTTGATAAAGGCATTACTCATAAGATCATGATAGATGTAATTGAACTTGTTCAACTTTAAGGGATTTAATTTTTATAAATTTTCGTTTCATTATTTGGATATTTTTGATAGATTTTGCATAATCTATTTCTTGTTGTATGAAACGATGATTTTCATTTAAAGTTGACATGGAAAAGTGCTTACAATCTTTTTCTGCATTTTCTGGAATTTTTCTGAATTTTTCTGAAGAAAAAGTTTGGAGCCGATCCGGACCGGATCATCCGTTCCGGATCCCGAACGCAGGAATTTCCTGCGAGTAGCCGATCCGGACTGGATTCACGATCCGATCCGGACCGCGGCTAGGGTTTTATATAGAACAAAAGGGTTTTGATTTCTTTTTACTACAATCTTTTGTTCTTAAGTCTCCAGAGCTTCTCTCTCTAGAAATCAACCGATTTGGAGCCTTTTCAACTCAGGTTCTTCGATTCCAAGTGAGTTTTCTTGATCAAAAACTCGGTTTTTCACAGTTTTTCACTATTTTGCTCAAAACGTGATGGAAATCTTGTAACTTTTTCGTTTGAGATTGGTTTTTGGTCAAATTTCTTTTGAAATAAGAACTCTGGGTAGATTAGTTTTGATTATATGCTACGTATTCTCTTGATTAACAGATTTTTAGGCTTCGATTTCTGAAAATTCGGTTTTAGGGCATATAGAGGAATTTTTGAAAATCATGGATTGATCTATTTTTAAAATTCTTTTTGCAAAACTAATTTGATTCCTAGTCTCTCTACATGATAATGATTGTTTGGGTACAATTTTTCCAATTTTTGAAAATAAACAATTTTTGTGTGTTCTTGAGTTTTGCTCACAGGACTTTTCTATCATCTGAGCACTAGTAGCAAAAATGGCTTTTCTTGGATTATTGCACTCATTGTAGCAATGGTGGGAACTCGAGCATCTGTTAAAAAGGAACAAGCTGGACCAAGTCAAGAGGAAACAAAGAATGTTCTTCAAAATGGTTCAGAATCAGAAGACGAAGAAGATTGGGACAATTTTGTAAAGAAGTACAACAAGCGGTTGATGACGAAGATAGGTTCTATCTAAAGCAAAAGAAGCTGATGAAGTCTTCATCAACAACCAAGCAGCACACAAGGAGCAAGAATTCGAGGGGCAGAGGAATTCAGATCAATGAACCCCTCGCCAGAGCACGCTCTCTGCCTAAAGAATCTCCTTGGAATGAAGGTCAAAATACACCTTCAGCATCCACGCAATCTCCTTCTACCTCCAAGAGAAACACCACAAAAGCTGATATATTATCTATGCAAAGAGAACAGAGGAGAATGTCTGAAGAACAAAAAAGAATGTCGGCTGACATTCACAAGATGAAAAAGAATTGTTCGAAATTATCAAGGATGCTTAAAGGGATTTTGAACAAATTGGACTGCAGTAGCTCTGAGGATTCTGAGTCCGACAACTGAATTTCTTTCTAACTTATCTTTCTGTTTTGCAGGTTTTTCAGTTTTAGTTCTTACATTTCCTTTGCTTTTTGAACTCTCCTTTAATTTTTGTAATTTTGGCTACTTTAGTGACAAAAAGGGGGAGAGATATAAGAACAATTGGAACAATGGTTAGGTACAATGGTGTGAGAACTTTGAACTTTGAAACTTGAAGGTAAGTATCAAACAACTTTTGGTTTTGCATTGTGATTTGTTGCATGCCTCTACTAACTATTCGACTAACTATTTGGGCATGTAATATTACTAACAAGTTGTTTGATTACTAACAAACTTATGACATTTGGATTTTAATGCTTAGAAGATATGTTGGTTTCTGATTATGATCTTTTACATATCTGAATTCTCAAATGTCATGATGAGTATAAACTCTATCTCTGTTTGGTTTTGAATGTTTCAATTCTTGAGGTATCTAACGATTTCTTTGTCAAGAATGATTTCTTTTGCAGAGAGTACAGATGTCTAAGTCTAGAGTCTGTTTTAGGAGTTTATCTCATGTTTTTAATTTCTTGGATCTCAATTGTAAATTTTTGTTGTATGGTGATAGCAACAAAAATATCTTTTTGAATTTTCTTTTGTGGATTTGTGTTTTGTCACGAAACCGCCAAAGGGGGAGATTGTTACGGAATTTGAGTTGGCGTATTTCGTGAAAGTGTTAAGTCTTGAAGATTGAAGATGAAGAAGTTTGGATCATATACCTCAATCTCAAGAAAGAAGAATTCAAAAGGATCAGGTATGTTTAACTAAAGAATTTTGGTGATCCGAATACTTCTTATAGTGTAGAAACACTTGGAAGAATTTTTAATTGCATAAAAATCAAAAACTGGACATGGGACATGTTCAGGATCCGGATCAGGTGACCATTGTCCGGATCCCGAACGTTGTTTGTTCATGCGCAAATCCAGTCCGGAACAAAGCCAATTCTGATCCGGATCCCGAACATGGGTTTTGCTGAAATGTATGAACGATCCGGATCGTGGACTTCATCCGGATCCCGAACGTATGTTTTTCTGGAAATCGTCTTTTAGCTACGACAATCCGGATCGCCAATTCCAGTCCGGATCGCCGTCCTGAAAAATTCCAGAAAAGGCAGTTTTTGATCCTTATCTTCTTCCAATGGTTTCTAACCTATAAATAGACCCTATGATTCATTTTTTAGGGTAATCCAAAAATACGGCCGAAAAGGAAAAATCCACATATAGAGAAGAAAGGAAATCAATAGATTTAATTCTATGTTTCTTCATCTATATTGATTAATTTGATTCTAGGTTTTCCATACTCAGATTTTGAGTAGAATCAAATCAATGAATACTTAGATGGTATTTCCGATCTATCTCTAATCTAAGTATTCGGCGGATCATCACCACCCAAAAACAACGATTTACCCAAAATCGGCGCGTGGACTCGCGTGGCCTTGTGGATTCAAGGTGCAACCGCTCTCGTGGATTCGGAGCGAGGTACGTTCGTGGATTCGAAGCGTGCTACTGGGTGAAGACCGTGGATTCGGTTGGACGTCGTGGACTCGACGTTGGACGCTGTGGATTCGGCGTTGGGCGCGGATCGTGGATTCGAGAAGCGTTGTGGAGCGAGCGGAGAAGATCTACTAGGAGCGTATGGTAAAAGGTTGAGTCGTCTGTGAGTACGGTATATCACCTTGTACGTGTGTTAATTCTAGTGGATTTCGCCGTGTTATCGGTCCCGTGGTTTTTTACTCCGGTTTGGAGTTTTTCCACGTAAAAATCTTGCGTGTTATTTTTATTTCCGCATTGGGTTTTATTGCGCAATGATTTTTGAGTGTTTATTGTTTACACCTATTCACCCCCCTCTAGGTGTTTTTTCCCCTATTTAGATCCATATTTTAACATAACCCAACAAATTTGACTTAGGAGAAACCATGTTGGCACCTTTTCTCCTTTTATTGAGGTACATGTGGTATTGCTCGGGATGAGCAGGGTTGTAGGATAGTGTAGCCGGGTATATTGAGTGGATTTGCCATACCAGATTGTGGGTTATGGGGTATTGCCGCGACCGCGGACATTGGGCGGTTGACCGTATGTTTACTTGTGCATCAGATTGGGGATTGGATTTCTCTAGTGGATGGAGTTTCCCACTTGTTGTTGTATTACTGCATTAGACTGGGGGATCGGGATATCTTTAGTGGAGGGGTTTTCCCACTTCTATCATTGTCGTGATCCAGTCCTGCTATAGTGAGATATTGAGACTTGGTTACTGTATTTGTGAGACATGGTTACTTTACTCGTGTGGGTCGCTCCCCTCGAGTGCCACTCCGGAGTAGGCGATTGACACATCGGCCAGTGAGTGCCAGACTTTGAGTATTGGCCAGTGAGAGCCAGACCTTCTGTATCGGTCAGTGAGTACCGATTTGTGAGCAGATACTTGAGACAGTTTGAGCAGGCAGTATCAGTGGTTACTGGTCCTTCGATTGGGTCTATTCAGGCAGATAGTTTTACTGATGCATGCATTCAGTTACTCTTTTCGATATTGCATTTAGAGGCATAGTAGTGGTAGCTTTTCTTTATCGGCAGTTTTATTGCTTACCACCTTTCTCCTTTTCTTTTTGCCTCTGGTAGACCTAGTGGGTGTGTCAGGGTTCGAGGCTTTACCCACTAGGGGAGGCTACTGTTTTTATAGTAGTTCTCAGCCCCCATCGTCTTTTTCTTTGTTTCTCCCTTTGTTTTGCAGAGTCCTCTGCGGGAGTTGCTGGGCCGTCAGCAGCAGATCGAGGTAAGAGGATAGTGGACTAGATAGAGTGTCCACCCGACAGTTGCTAGCTGGACTTTTGATGTACCCTATTTTCTCAGACAGTTTTATTGTATTTTATTTTGGGTCTGGCTTTAGCCAGCTATTTGTATATTTGTGGTGAGCTGGGAGTGATACTTGTATTTATTTACAGTTGTTCTTTACTTTATTTCCAGTTTTAGTCTGAGATGTAGTAGTTTTAGTTCAGCTCTGATTTTATGCTCTTTTATTATTATCTCTTATATCTGAGCAGGTTACCGACGCTTCGTGTACGCAGGAAATACCGTGTGCACGGCGGATCTGTAGACGGGCCCGGTGTGATGACCTGGATCCCCGCAGAGCTATTGCGGTGCATTGGGGTGGCCATTGGAGGCCTTTGGGGCATGTCGGCGGTGTTTGGGCGCCAATTTGGACTCAAGTGATGAACTTCGGGCCTAAATGGATCACGTGGGTGATCGGGTGACTCCGTCGGATCTCTGGGAGTGTTCTCGCGCAAATCGGATATCAAATTTGGACTCGGCGTGAAATTCGGATTGAAAATACCTTTCCGGGAGCCTCCGGCAAATTTTAGGATTGGAATTTGGCAAAACGGACGCCGGATTTGGAATCAGCGCGCGAAAACGGTCAAAACGGACTACCCACTTGTATTTTTGGTGCTCGGGTACTGTTCACGGCCGGAACAGTACTTTCCGGCGATCGCCGGCGGCCGGCGGCGGCGGCGGGCAGCGCCGGCGGCGGCGGCGCGGCCTCGGGCAGGCGGCACAGCGGCGGCGCGCGGCGCGGGCAGGGCGCGGGCAGCGCGCAAGGGCGCGGGCAGGCGGCCGGTCCACGCGGCGGGCGTGCACCGAGCGGGGTGCCACGTGGCACGATCTTGTTGGGTGGCTCACAGCACGCGGTCCACGGAACAGTGTTGGTGCACGGTGAACCGACAGTGGACACGTGGCGGCATTTGATTGGGTCGGTGTTGTGCTCCCGGTCCACGCAAGTCTTGGAGTGGGTGCCGTACGCGGAGCAGGTGTACGCGACGTGCGGGGTGCGCGGTTCACGGGCGGTGCACGGTGTTGGGGCCACGTGGCGCGCCACCATTGGTGGGCTCACGTGCACCGGGCGCAGCGAAAAGTTTATTCTGGATTTTCCCTTAAGCTGCATCCCGAGGGCTCTTCAAGGGGGATTTTCGACCCCTTCGAGACCTCAGCTCGAAGGGGAGGTGAGAGGGAGATTTCTTCTCCTTCAAGAGGAGATTACACCTACCAAGTTTCAGATTTTCGGGTGGCACGGATTTCGAGGTCTCGATTTTACGGCGCGGCGCGACGTTGCGTTTTCTGTGTTCTTCTTCGGCGCAGCAGCAGTGTTTTAGCTCCCCCGGCCTACCCCGAGCTCCTTTTTCTGTGATTTTTGCGCCGTTGGCTTCACGACAGGTAGGGCTTCATCTTTCATTTTGATCGCGCATTCTGATTTTGCTTCTTTGGCTCGGATCCCGAGGTAACAATGGTCCCCCTTTTTCTGTGAGGAATGTGAGGACAGCATCGGAGTATTTTGGCCATATCTTCGCGCACGAGCGTCTGATGGAGACGAGCTTATACAACTTTTTCATCTACAGATCGCAAGGAACGCGCTCGTATTTTTCTTGGAATTTTATGAGATTTATTTCGAGGTGAAAATCACTGTTTTCTCAGTGTACAGTGCGCAGTCTTTTTCCACAGTTTGTTGTTTGGATCACCACCTTGCCGGATTTTTATCTTGACTTACCGAACTCTGATTTGGGCGTGCAAGGTACCGTTGCGAAGCTAGCGACGCAAGGATCGCTGTGATATTTTTCTTGGAATTTTCTGGGCACTTTCTGCAGGTGATAATTTAACAGTTTCGAATCCGAGGTTGTATAAGAGCATTATTGGGAGCCTAAGTGTAATTAGTGAGCTTTGTATTGTATCAGGAATATTACGGGTGTGCTGAAATTGTGGGAGCAAGGATTTGGAGTTTTTGGTATTTTCAGCTGTACGGATTTGGACAGTTGCACTTCAGGTGGGTGGTTGTTGTTTACCTCTATTTTGACATGCTCACTAGGAATATTAGAGTGACCCCTTTACTTGGACATCTTGATTAATCATAATCGGGGTTGGGTTATGCATGCCTGTGTGGGGATTGGGTTGCTATGTTAGCGTTTAACCTTGCATGTGGAATGGAATATTTATTTTGGACTATTTGATTATCCTGTTAGTGGTTGGTACTATTTGAGGATTTTATGACATGCATAGGTGGATAGTGATGCTTTATTATGGAACATGGATTATAGACATGTGTGGTTGGATAATGTTTTAGCATGATGGTTATATCTATGCGGAGCTATTAATTGTTACACATGTGGAACCACTATTGGACACCTTTTCCTTTATTTCCTTGAGAACACTTGCATGCTTGTATGGACATCTAGATAGGCCATCTTTTATCGCTACACTTTCATGCTGGAACTTGACTTAGGAGAAACCTTGTTTGCTTCTTTTCTCCTTTTCCTTAGTCAGGTGGTTCTTGTTGCTCGGGTTTGAGCAGGGGTTTGGGTTAGTGTAGCCGGGGCCTGGATTGTGGATTATGGGTTTTGGCGGCGACCGCGGATATTGGGCGGTTGACCGGATGTCGGTTATAGGACATCGGTGATAGGGCATGATTATGGACTACGGGGTTTTGTGGCAACCGCGGATAGTAGGCGGTTGACCAGATGTCGGATGTGGGACATGATTGTGATTGTGGGTTATTCCGGCTACCGCGGATATTGGGCGGTTGACCGGAGGTCGGTTGTTAAACCTGGTCGTGGATTTTGGGGTATTGCGGCAATCGCGGATTTTGGGCGATTGACCGAATGGTTACTTTTGCATCTGATTGGGAATCAGTTTTCTTTTAGTGGAGGGTTGTGTTCCACTGGGGCTTTATTGTTGTGATCCAGTCCTGCTTTTATCACACCGGCGCGGTTATTGCCCGGTGATGCTTTTATTACACCGGCGCGGTTATTGCCCGGTGATGCTTTCCTCGTGTGGGTCGCTCCCCTCGAGTTCCCCTCCGGAGGCCGGGGTCGGACAGTTATTGACGGTTTTGCTATCACATCGGCGCGGCTTTTTGCCCGATGATGAGGGCGGCAGCAGGAGTTTTGCTATCACATCGGCGCGGCTTTCTTGCCCGATGATGAGGGCGGTACAGATTGGGTTCATCTGGGATGGTTGGTTATTGTTTCTTATGGTTATTCCAGTCTAGGACTGCATTTTAGAGGCATAGTAGTGGTAGATCTCCCTTTTTCAGCAGTTTCATTTCTTACCACTCTTCTTTCCTTTTCGCCTCTGGTAGACCTAGTGGGTGCGTCAGAGTTTGAGGTTTTACCCACTAGGGGAGGCTACTGGTTTACTAGTAGTTCTCACCCCCATTCTTCTTTCCTCTTTTTCTTCTTCCTTGTTTTGCAGAGTCTTCTGCGGGTGCTACTGGACTTTCAGTGGCGGGTCGAGGAGAGAGGACGGCTGTGTAGATAGATCTCGAGGCAGGATGAGCGTGTTAGCTGGACTGTTGGTGTACCCAGGTTTTCCTCAGACGGTTGTACTTTCACTTTTGGGACTGGCTTTTGCCAGCAGGTTGTATTTATTTATTGTGAGCTGGGAGAGACTGATGTATCATTTATACAGATGTATTGTATTTTATTTCCAGCTTCAGTCTGAGATGTATTAGTTTTAGTTCAGCTCTGTTTTTATTGCTCATTTATTATTATCTCTTATGTATCTGAGCAGGTTTGGCGCTTCGTGTACGCGGGAAATACCGTGTGCACGGCGGATCTGTAGACGGGCCCGGGTTCTGGTTTACACCCGGGGCGTGACAGATTAGGTGGTATCAGAGCTTAGGGATAGGTCAGTTGGGACTTAGGAAACCCTAGGCTTTTGGGCGGACCCTAGGATGTTAGTGCGTGAGAGACGCGACATTTTGCGAAAGTCGATGATTTATTTATTTGACTCTTCCTGTGAGTGAAGAGGGATCGACATATCCTATTTTTGTTGGACAGTTATGTTGGCTGCAGACAACATAAAGTTACAAAAATAGGGGGATGTCTTTGACTTTCGCTAGATTGGGTCGAGTGTTGGGGTGTGCTGATTTGTGGTTTTGTCGTGGTGAGCGGTGTCTCCCCGACGTTGGGCCCTGACCCGGGTGCACCTTGGTGCGGCAGTTGGGTCTGGGCTGGTTGTTTCGGGCCGGATACCCAGATTGGGGTCTGAGAGCTCCGGACCCGAAGGGTAGTAGTGTTGGGTGGCAGATCAGCAGCGCAGTGGCACAGTTGTCGGAGCAGCGCAGTGGCACAGTTGTCGGAGTAGCGAGTAGCCCCCTCCGTGCCGACGTTTAGTGTTGAGGCACCGAGGCAGGGTGGATAGTTGACAGCGGGAAAGCTGTGGGATTGCGTTGAAAGAGTGAGCCAATTTTGGCGGATGAGTCGCCCCGATTTGTGGGATTGAGAATGGAGCCTTTGGAGGCAGGGTCTTGTTCGGTGGGGGATTGAGAGTACTAGGGACGCCTCATTGGAGTAGGCGCCGGGTATGGAGCGTGGCATTACAGTTCCTTTGGATTGGGATCTGCCGCCTGAGGTGAGTTCGGATTGAGGCGCTTGGCGCCGGGTGTTGGAGGACAGGTCAGTCGGATGAGGCATTCCCGATTTCTTTTTCCAGGATAGTGGATTTTTGAGACCGTCAGAGCACTTAGATTCCAGCGGCCAGTGTGGCGGTGGTTTGAATTGTTCCAGGCTCTTGGGTTCGTATCTTTCGATACGAGGGGTTTTCCCTTCTTGGTGGGTAGTGTTTGGCTTCAGTGCTTTGGGTTAGGGGTAGGACGGTTACCTGGTGTTCGGGAGGTCGTATTCCCTATCTTTTGCACCTGGGGGGAGTGTCGTGGGTCCTGCCCGGTGCGGTTGAGTCCTTGGTTGTACCTGTAGGCCTGATGGTCTTGACCTAGTTGTGGGGCTTGGTTTGGTACTTAGGACGGTTAGGCTGGCTCGGTTATCTTTTCTTTTCGCGGCAGCTGATTATGCTGCGAGGACGGTTCTCGTGGGAGCCAGGCCTGGAGGTGTTGGTGTACTTGGTTTGCTTGAGAGTATCTTCGCCTCTTTGGTTTTGACTTTGTGAGCGAGGCGGATGTCTCGTAGTGGGTGAGTAGCCTTTTGGCTGGTGTGTTTGAGGGATCTGCGGCGGCACCAGGACTTGGAGATACCCTTTTGGTTATGAGTTCCTAGCTGTTCTCCTATCGGAGTTGTTTGGCATGACACCAGTTTGGGAGTTGAGGACCCAACTCCAGGATTTGATGTTTTGGATGTATGTCAGGCCAAGTGTGGCACCTCTGGGGGCGCCGGTGCTATTCGAGTTGTGGAAGGTCGGTTCACTTCGGCTTGGTGAGGACCCGTAAGAATTTGATAAAGTGATCATCGGGAGCTGGCACCCTTCTGTCAAGCTTGGAGGATTTGTTTTACCAGCTGCAAGGGTATTGGATCTTCGCGAAGATTGATTTGCAATCTGGTTCTCTTGACTGCTTATGGCTGTGTGCTGATGCCGAAGAGTTGGGAATTGCTTTTACATCCCGACGGTTTTAGATTAGAGATCAGAGGTTACGGGACCAGTTGGGGGACTTATATCGGGTGCCTCGGGAGTACCGAGGTACTTGGCTCGAGCTGGGTGTTGTTGGACTTGTGGTTGGATTTTCTGAGGCCTTAGCGGGGACAGATGCTTGTACCGATGCAGATTACCTGATGGCCGAGCAGTTAGCCCAGCTGTACCTAGTTGAGGTGGCGTGGTCCTCTGGAGTGTTCTCCTTTGTTTCGTTCTGGTTAGAGACCCAAGGATTGCATCGCGTCTCTGGATGAGGTATTTGGTAGTTTTGGGAGCTTGAGTGGTGGATGACTGGTTATTTACCCCCCTGTCGGTTGAGATTCCGTGTTGAGGAATGACTTTAGTTTCGAGGACGAAACTTTCTTTTAGTGGGGGAGGATGTGATGACCTGGATCCCCGCAGAGCTGTTGCGGTGCATTGGGGTGGCCATTGGAGGCCTTTGGGGCATGTCGGCGGTGTTTGGGGCGCCAATTTGGACTCAAGTGTTGAACTTCGGGCCTAAATGGATCACGTGGGTGATCGGGTGACTCCGTCGGATCTCTGGGAGTGTTCTCGCGCAAATCGGATATCAAATTTGGACTCGGCGTGAAATTCGGATTGAAAATACCTTTCCGGGAGCCTCCGGCAAATTTTAGGATTGGAATTTGGCAAAACGGACGCCGGATTTGGAATCAGCGCGCGAAAACGGTCAAAACGGACTACCCACTTGTATTTTTGGTGCTCGGGTACTGTTCACGGCCGGAACAGTACTTTCCGGCGATCGCCGGGCGGCCGGCGGCGGCGGCGGGCAGCGCCGGCGGCGGCGGCGCGGCCTCGGGCAGGCGGCACAGCGGCGGCGCGCGGCGCGGGCAGGGCGCGGGCAGCGCGCAGGGGCGCGGGCAGGCGGCCGGTCCACGCGGCGGGCGTGCACCGAGCGGGGTGCCACGTGGCACGATCTTGTTGGGTGGCTCACAGCACCCGGTCCACGGAACAGTGTTGGTGCACGGTGAACCGACAGTGGACACGTGGCGGCATTTGATTGGGTCGGTGTTGTGCTCCCGGTCCACGCAAGTCTTGGAGTGGGTGCCGTACGCGGAGCAGGTGTACGCGACGTGCGGGGTGCGCGGTTCACGGGCGGTGCACGGTGTTGGGGCCACGTGGCGCGCCACCATTGGTGGGCTCACGTGCACCGGGCGCAGCGAAAAGTTTATTCTGGATTTTCCCTTAAGTTGCATCCCGAGGGTTCTTCAAGGGGGATTTTCGACCCCTTCGAGACCTCAGCTCGAAGGGGAGGTGAGAGGGAGATTTCTTCTCCTTCAAGAGGAGATTACACCTACCAAGTTTCAGATTTTCGGGTGGCACGGATTTCGAGGTCTCGATTTTACGGCGCGGCGCGACGTTGCGTTTTCTGTGTTCTTCTTCGGCGCAGCAGCAGTGTTTTAGCTTCCTCGTCCTACCCCGAGCTCCTTTTTCTGTGATTTTTGCGCCGTTGGCTTCACAACAGGTAGGGCTTCATCTTTCATTTTGATCGCGCATTCTGATTTTGCTTCTTTGGCTCGGATCCCGAGGTAACAATGGTCCCCCTTTTTCTGTGAGGAATGTGAGGACAGCATCGGAGTATTTTGGCCATATCTTCGCGCACGAGCGTCTGATGGAGACGAGCTTATACAACTTTTTCATCTACAGATCGCAAGGAACGCGCTCGTATTTTTCTTGGAATTTTATGAGATTTATTTCGAGGTGAAAATCACTGTTTTCTCAGTGTACAGTGCGCAGTCTTTTTCCACAGTTTGTTGTTTGGATCACCACCTTGCCGGATTTTTATCTTGACTTACCGAACTCTGATTTGGGCGTGCAAGGTACCGTTGCGAAGCTAGCGACGCAAGGATCGCTGTGATATTTTTCTTGGAATTTTCTGGGCACTTTCTGCAGGTGATAATTTAACAGTTTCGAATCCGAGGTTGTATAAGAGCATTATTTGGGAGCCTAAGTGTATTTAGTGGATTGTGTATTGTATCAGGAGTGTTGCTGGTGTGCTGAACTTACTGGAGCAAGGGATTGGAGTTTTTGGTATTTTCAGCTGTACGGATTTGGACAGTTGCACTTCAGGTGGGTGGTTGTTGCTTACCTCTATTTTGACATGCTCACTAGGAATATTAGAGTGACCCCTTTACTTGGACATCTTGATTAATCATAATCGGGGTTGGGTTATGCATGCCTGTGTGGGGATTGGGTTGCTATGTTAGCGTTTAACCTTGCATGTGGAATGGAATATTTATTTTGGACTATTTGATTATCCTGTTAGTGGTTGGTACTATTTGAGGATTTTATGACATGCATAGGTGGATAGTGATGCTTTATTATGGAACATGGATTATAGACATGTGTGGTTGGATAATGTTTTAGCATGATGGTTATATCTATGCGGAGCTATTAATTGTTACACATGTGGAACCACTATTGGACACCTTTTCCTTTATTTCCTTGAGAACACTTGCATGCTTGTATGGACATCTAGATAGGCCATCTTTTATCGCTACACTTTCATGCTGGAACTTGACTTAGGAGAAACCTTGTTTGCTTCTTTTCTCCTTTTCCTTAGTCAGGTGGTTCTTGTTGCTCGGGTTTGAGCAGGGGTTTGGGTTAGTGTAGCCGGGGGCCTGGATTGTGGATTATGGGTTTTGGCGGCGACCGCGGATATTGGGCGGTTGACCGGATGTCGGTTATAGGACATCGGTGATAGGGCATGATTATGGACTACGGGTTTTGTGGCAACCGCGGATAGTAGGCGGTTGACCAGATGTCGGATGTGGGACATGATTGTGATTGTGGGTTATTCCGGCTACCGCGGATATTGGGCGGTTGACCGGAGGTCGGTTGTTAAACCTGGTCGTGGATTTTGGGGTATTGCGGCAATCGCGGATTTTGGGCGATTGACCGAATGGTTACTTTTGCATCTGATTGGGAATCAGTTTTCTTTTAGTGGAGGGTTGTGTTCCACTGGGGCTTTATTGTTGTGATCCAGTCCTGCTTTTATCACACCGGCGCGGTTATTGCCCGGTGATGCTTTTATTACACCGGCGCGGTTATTGCCCGGTGATGCTTTCCTCGTGTGGGTCGCTCCCCTCGAGTTCCCCTCCGGAGGCCGGGGTCGGACAGTTATTGACGGTTTTGCTATCACATCGGCGCGGCTTTTTGCCCGATGATGAGGGCGGCAGCAGGAGTTTTGCTATCACATCGGCGCGGCTTTCTTGCCCGATGATGAGGGCGGTACAGATTGGGTTCATCTGGGATGGTTGGTTATTGTTTCTTATGGTTATTCCAGTCTAGGACTGCATTTTAGAGGCATAGTAGTGGTAGATCTCCCTTTTTCAGCAGTTTCATTTCTTACCACTCTTCTTTCCTTTTCGCCTCTGGTAGACCTAGTGGGTGCGTCAGAGTTTGAGGTTTTACCCACTAGGGGAGGCTACTGGTTTACTAGTAGTTCTCACCCCCATTCTTCTTTCCTCTTTTTCTCTTTCTTGTTTTGCAGTGTCTTCTGCGGGTGCTGCTGGGCTTTCAGCGGCGGGTCGAGGAGAGAGGACGGCTGAGTAGATAGATCTAGAAGGCAGGATGAGCGTGTTAGCTGGACTGTTGGTGTACCCAGGTTTTCCTCAGACGGTTGTACTTTCACTTTTGGGACTGGCTTTTGCCAGCAGGTTGTATTTATTTATTGTGAGCTGGGAGAGACTGATGTATCATTTATACAGATGTATTGTATTTTATTTCCAGCTTCAGTCTGAGATGTATTAGTTTTAGTTCAGCTCTGTTTTTATTGCTCATTTATTATTATCTCTTATGTATCTGAGCAGGTTTGGCGCTTCGTGTATGCGGGAAATACCGTGTGCACGGCGGATCTGTAGACGGGCCCGGGTTCTGGTTTACACCCGGGGCGTGACACCCGGGTTCTGGTTTACACCCGGGGCGTGACAAATTAGGTGGTATCAGAGCTTAGGGATAGGTCATGTCACGCCCCGAGTCCGCCAATTTGTACGGTTCGGGCACGCCAACAGACCCGCCAATCGGGTAAGACCTTTTCCTACCCGAAAGGAACGGTAACATCCATAATAACACAACAAGTGTATGCGGAAGCTCAATATCAGAGTACTAAAAATCACTACAAATTAAAACTTTCATTCAATAACAACAGTTAAGCGGAAATGAAAGCATACAAGAGTGAACCATGCCTTACTTTATTACACTTTACATTTCTGAACTTGCAATATAAATTATTACAATTCTTTTACATAAATTCCTCACCGTACAATGTTCACTCAAGAAATATATAAATGGGATACCTCTGCTAGACCCTCTAGGTCTCTATGCTGTTGGGCCTTTGCCCCTGTCGTATACCTCGCCGTCTGCCTCTGAACCGTCGCGATCGCTGCATCCATACCTGAACCTGTGGGGGGGGAGTCACCCAAGGGGCGTGAGAACTACGACATAGTTCCCAGTGGGTTCAACCACCGAGATAAAGTGTCCTACACCACTTGGTCCAATGGAAGCAATAATAATAGTGCTAGGAAACTAAAATCCTCGATATCAAATGCAGCTATGCAAAATAATATATCACTGTCTGTATCTAATCATCGACCCAGCACTACTCTGTCTAGTCATAATAGGCTACTAAGCACCAACTCGGCCACTATGCCGCTGTATACGGGGTCAACTAACCCGGCCACCTTGGCCACTCTATTTACTCTTTATTCTTTAAATTCTGGTGCTTTAGTTCAAGTTAACCCTCAGAAATTCTTATCCAACGGGCCCCAGCCCGGTAGTCCTGCTACCATAAGATAAGATTTCTAAGGTTGTCGATAACACCCGCAAGTGTTACCCCGTCCTACGGAAGAAACGTCCCGAACGGGTCTCTACCCGGGAGAGGGGCACCGCCTGCAACTCCAACATGGGCCGCGTTTCACTCCGTAAAATCTTTATATTTTCTTTCTTTTCTTTTTTTTTTTTTTTTTTCTTTTCTTTCTCTTTTTACTTTAGTTCTTAGCCTCTTTGCCTTTGAACACTTTTCTTTCTCATTCGAGCTTATAGCTCCAATTTTGCCACTGGCAAATCTTTTTCTCTTTCCTTTGAGCATCTAGCTTTTTACTTTCACTTTTAGCCTTCCGAAAGTAACTCGTCCGACGGGTCACTGCCCAGGGAGTCCTGCTCCACTTGACTAGTCTCAAATTCGAAGGCGCCATTTACACTTTCTTTATGCTTTTTAGCCACTTTTAGCTTGCTTTTAACTTTGCCTTTTTACAACAATTTATCTCTTATCCTAGGTCTCGCCATAAGGATGACTAGAAGTCACTTGGACTTATACCATTTCTCTTTTTGTTCTCTTTGTCTTAAGCAGTTTGCTTGTCTTGCTTATTAACCGCTTCTGCTCTATCTCGAGCAATTTGCTTGTCTTGATCATTAATCCCTTTTAGCTCTATCTCGAGCAATTTGCTTGTCTTGATCATTAATCACTTTTTCATCCTTTACCCTAGGTCATGCCACACGGGTAACTAGAGAGTCTCCTGGACTCTTAAACATTTCACTTTCCTTTATTTAATTCAAATTGAAGTTAAAGTTATTGTCCATTTGTCCAGACACCCTATGACCTTCTAGGGTTATAACTGTTTAATTCTTTAGCCTTGGGATATCATCCCCCTTTCTTGATTCCTCACTGAATCCTAGAGTTAACTTAACTCTATTTTCCAATTTCACTTTTAACTTAGAGTTACACTGACTCTAATTTCCTGTTTTCCCTTTCATGTCTCCACACTTGATCCACTTTTCCTATTTTCGTGATTCCAGTCTGTGAGTTTAAACTCCTCTAGATCACCTTAGGTTCCCTTTACTTAAGTTCCATGTCATACTCATCCTAGAGTTCCTTGACTCTATGTTGATCACTAGTTCACCTTAGGTCCCCTTTACCTAAGTTCCATGTCATACTCATCCTAGAGTTTCTTGACTCTATGTTGATCACTAGTTCACCTTAGGTCCCCTTTACCTAAGTTCCATGTGATCACTCTATCCAGTGTCCTTAGGTTATCCCCTAAGACAATGCCACTCGTCCAATCTTAGGATAACTCCTAGTTCAATGTCACTCGTCAAACCCCTAAACTAGGTTTTCTCCTAGTCTTACTACCAACAAGTTCTGTTCCCTTATGTCACATGATTCCTAGGGTTATACCCTAACATGATCACAATCATAAATAGCTAATCTTTTCATGCATGCAATTATTTTCATCTCATTCACAAAATAGTATTTATTTTTACGCATGCATATTCATCATATAGCTTTGGCAACCAACAGTTGCACTTTTCCTCTGTGTCCATCTAGACATGCACATTTATTCCTCTATCTCTGGCAACCAATAGTTACACTTTTTCATCTGTATCCATTTACACAGGCGATCTTAATCATGATTACCTAACGCCTCTAACAGGCTACTATCATGCTTCGAAATCGAAAAGCAAAGGAGCAAGGGGAGAGGTCACCCAATTTCGGCAGAATTCCCCACCTTGTGGTGTACCCAATTGCCTGTAGACACTTGCAATTGGTCTCCGCACGATTCCACTTGTCTCCTCGAGCTTGCACGCAAAACGGTGCACTTCCCTCGAGTCCGCATGCAAAACGGTGCACGTCCACCAAACCTGCACACAAAACGGTGCGCGTCAGTAAAACCCACACGCAAAACGATGCGTGCCATTTTATCCTGCACGCAAAATGGTGCGCGACTACACAACCTGCACGCAAAACGGTGCATGTACCTCGAATCTGCACGAAAAATGGTGCACGTCTGACTGTAGGGTTGCACGCAAAACGGTGCACATTTTTCTAACCCTGCACGCAAAACGATGCGCAATATTAGAGACTGCACGTAAAACGGTGCACATTAATCCAACCTGCACGCAAAACGGAACACGTACCTCGAATTGGCACGCAAAACGGTGCACGTTTCTTCTTCAATGTTGCACGCAAAACGGTGTATGTTTTCCGATTTGCGTCCAAAACTGCGCATATTTTCTGAATCCGCACGCAAAACGATGCATTTCTTCCACAACTGGCACGCAAAACGAAGCGCGCCAAAATTGCCCCCGACAGTCCGCGCAGCAAAACCGCACAGTATAACTCGGTTCCTAACACGCAACACGGTATGGGGTCAAATCCAAACCCAAAGGAGGCCTAAAAATTGTGCCAAAATATCGTAAAAATAACGTGCGGGGCTTACCTCGTACAGTCGCGCCGTTCCATCTCACGAAATTTCCTCCTTTTTTCTCTCTCTCTCTCTCTCTCTCTCCTCCTCTCTCTCTCTCTCTCTCGATGCTCGGTTGGAGAAGAAGAAGAGAACAGAGAGGAAGGAAGGTCTGCGGGGGAGAAGGAAGAAGAAGAAAAAAAAAAGAAGGAGAAGAGGAAGGAGGGCGGTCCGTGGACCGGGTCCACGGGACCGCCCAATGGGGAATCGCCGGGTGGCGGTCCACCACGAAGGGGGCGCGCACCGGGTCCAGGCGGCGCCCCCCACGCCACGCGGCGCGCGTCCCGCACATCTGTGCGCGCCAGCTATGCGCATTGCGCAGCGCGCCGCGCGTCTTGGGAATCCGTTTTTGTCCCGTTTTCTGTCCGCTTTTCGTCCATTTCCGTCCAAATTTGACAGCCGGCTTCGTTTCAGCTTAATTTATCACAGAAAATTTTAAATTTTCAGTTTGGGCCATTTCTGGGCCACCAAAAGCCTCGATGTATTTAGAATCATTGGCGGACCCCGTTCTCGCAATCTGGGTATCCGATCAACACGAAACTTTTATTGTGACCTTAAAACATAATTACGAAGCTCCCCAAATTTTCTCAGAATTTTCCGACACTGTTGACGGAGCTCGTTCTCTCTATCCGGCATCCGATCAACGTGAAACTTTTTCTGTGGTCTTAAAACATATTTACGGGGCTCCCGTAATTTTCTCGAAATTTTTCGACACTGTGAATTTTCCACTAAAAATCTGGGCCCCCTTTCTCAAATAAATTTTTAGATCTCTCCATTTTAACCCGATTTGGGCCCAACTCGCGTCCAAATATTCTTTACTTCCCTAACTTTCATAACAATAGTATTTCATACCATTTTATTTACATTTATTTATATACCAAAATTCCGGTTCACTACAGGTCAGTTGGGACTTAGGAAACCCTAGGCTTTTGGGCAGACCCTAGGATGATAGGGCGTGAGTGGCGTGATATTTCGCGAAAGTCGGTGATTTATTTAGTTGACTCTTCCTGTGAGTGAAGAGGGATCGACATATTCTATTTCTGTTGAACAATTATGTTGGCTGCAGACAACATAAAGTTACAGAAATAGGGGGATGTCTTTTGACTTTCGCTAGATTAGGTCGTGTGGGGTTTTGTTGCTGATGTTTGGTTTCTTGTGGCAGGATGCCTCCCCGACGCCAGATCCCTAACCGGGGTACTCCTATACCCCTGGATGAGCCGGAGCAGTCCAGACCTTCTGAGCTTAGTAAGCTGAGGGCCTTGGTGGCCCAATTGGCTGAGAGTACTCGCCGACAGGAGCAGAGGATGGATCAGTTTCTTGCCCAGAGAGAGGCACCACCCTCGGCTGTTTCTGAGGCCCCTGTGCCTTCAGTTGTACCATCTGTGCCAACGACACCATCGTCTAGTAGCGGGGCTCCGGGAGCTATCCAGCCTTTGACATCAGAGGAGGAGCAGGATATCGCTGACAAACTCACCAAGTTCTGTCAGCGAGGACCGCCTAGATTTTCGGGGCGGGATGCACAGCCCTGGGAGATTGGGATGTGGCTTTCAGCGATGGAGAAGCTTTTCAGGGACTTCTTCATCGATCCGAGGTACCGAGTGCACATGGCGGTGCACTGTCTGGATGGTGATGTAGATGCCTGGTGGCATCGGGTAGAGCCACTAGAGTTTCAGATTACCCGACAGCTACCATGGTCCGAGTTTCGACGGATGATATTGGATACCTACTTTTCGACTAGCGTGAAAAGGAAACTGGAGGATGATCTGAAGAACCTTCAGCAGGGCGACCGACCGGTTCAGGCTTATTATCAGGAGTTCATGCAGTTGCTCAATTGCGTGCCTTTCGTCGCTCGTGATGGTCCCCACCAGGTGGAGTTATTCGAGGCAGGCCTCCGTACCGAGATATACACCTTAGTGCATGCCCAGAGGCTCCAGACTCTCGAGGAGGCCGTAGAGCATGCTCAGTGGGTTGAGAGAGGAGATCACGTGGTTGCCAGACGGGGTGGTATGGTCGCGCAGAGCTCCGACAGGAAGCGACCAGCACCAGATGATGGGGGACAGGCCAGTTCATGGAGACCGCCACGACCGCCGCGGCCCCAGTTTTCTGACCGTGGGCATTCAGAGAGGCGAGGGCCTGGTGGATCCCAGAGGCCACCGCAGCATCAGCAGCAGCATCAGCAGCAGAGGTCTCAACAGCAGTCCCTAAGACAGCAGCAGCAGTCGAGGCAGCTCCGATCTTCCGACAGATGCATCTTTTGTGGAGGTCAGCATCTTCCCAGCACCTGTGATCAGCGGTGGGGTCGATGTTTTCGGTGCGGACAGCCTGGGCATGTGCGAGCTACCTGCCATCTTTCTACATTATCGGCACCTTATTCGGCATCGGCTCCTTATTCACCTCAGCAGCGGCCACCAGCTCAGCGGCCCTATGCTCCAGCGAGCAGGCCATCTTCTTCCCATCCCACCGACTACCGGCCTCCAGCACAGAGCGGGCGAGTATATGCTGCCCAGTTAGCGGACTCCTCAGCAGCCAACCAGGTGGTGGCAGGTATTATCTTACTTTCTGGCATTAGAACTCGTACTTTGTTTGACACTGGAGCATCACATTCTTTTATTAGTCGAGCATTTGCATCCCTTTATGGTATAGAGATAGAGTCCTTGTCACATGCATTAGAGGTTCGGATTCCAGATCATGTTTTGCATGTCGAGGAGTGTTGTGTGGCTTGCCCGGTACAGTTGGGACCTTGGATCTTGCCGGCAGACTTGCTTGTCTTGCGGCAGCTCCAGGATTTTGACATGGTATTAGGGATGGATTGGTTGTCGCGGTATTTTGCCACTATTGACTGCAGAGAGAGGACGGTGACTCTCCGCGAGCCAGAACAGGAGGAGTTTATCTTCAGAGGTTGCCAGAGCACGCTGTTCGCAGCGACTATTTCTTCGGCGAGGGCAAGGCGGATGTTGAGCAGAGGTTGCACTGCCTTTCTGGCTACTATTGTGGAGGTGCCTACGGTGGCACTGGGACTCGAGGATATCCCCATTGTCCGCGAGTTTCCAGATGTGTTTTCCCTTAAGTTGACGACTATGCCGCCGGAGAGGGAGATAGAGTTTGTGATTGACGTGGTCCCAGGAACCACGCCAATCTCGAAGGCACCTTATCGGATGGCGCCTGCCGAGTTGAGAGAGCTGAAGGCACAACTACAGGATCTGATGGACAAGGGTTTCGTTAGACCCAGTGTTTCGCCGTGGGGAGCGCCTGTTTTATTTGTGAAGAAGAAGGATGGTTCACTTCGACTGTGTGTAGATTATAGGGAGCTGAACAAAGTGACCATCCGGAACAAGTATCCATTACCGCGGATCGACGATTTGTTTGATCAGCTGCAGGGAGCTTCGGTATTTTCGAAGATTGATCTTCAGTCCGGTTACCACCAGCTGAGGGTGAGGGCCGAGGATATCTCCAAAATGGCATTCAGATCTCGGTACGGGCATTATGAGTTCACGATGATGCCATTTGGTTTGACTAATTCCCCTGCCGCATTTATGGATTTGATGAACCGGATATTTCAGCCGTATTTGGACCGGTTTGTTGTGGTATTTATTGATGATATACTGATTTACTCCCGGAGTGATGTGGAGCATGAGGAGCACTTGAGGACAGTGCTACAGCTTCTGCGAGAGAAGAAGCTGTATGCGAAGCTTAAGAAGTGCGAAATTTGGCTTCGGGAGGTCGCCTTTTTGGGCCACGTAGTTTCAGCTACGGGAGTGGCGGTTGATCCGGCCAAGGTGGATGCTATTCGAGATTGGCCGAGGCCGACGACTATCACCGAGGTGCGGAGTTTTCTAGGTTTGGCTGGCTATTATCGTCGATTTGTGGAAGGCTTTGCGAAGCTTTCCACTCCCCTCACACGTCTGACCAGGAAAGGGGTTAAGTTTATTTGGAGTGAGACTTGTCAGAGCAGCTTTGAAGAGCTGAAACAGAGATTGATGACAGCTCCGATCCTTGCTCTCCTGGTTATGGGAGAAGGATTTGTGATCTACAGCGACGCCTCTCACAGTGGTCTGGGGTGTGTACTGATGCAGCATGGTAGGGTAATTGCCTATGCTTCACGGCAATTGAAGGACTATGAGAAAAATTACCCTACTCATGATCTTGAGTTGGCAGCGGTTGTGTTTGTTCTGAAGCTGTGGCGGCATTATTTGTATGGAGAGCACTGCGAGATTTACACTGATCATAAAAGCTTGAAGTATCTGTTCACTCAGAAGGAGTTGAACTTGAGGCAACGCCGGTGATTAGAGTTGTTAAAGGATTATGACGTGAGTATCCTTTATCATCCCGGCAAGGCCAATGTTGTGGCAGATGCTTTGAGTAGGAGGACGAGTCTGAGTATGATGATTTCGCAGCAGGCACCATTGGTTGAGCAGATGAGACGGTTGCAGATTGAGGTTGTATCCCCTGGGGTCTCTGCTAGACTTATGTCTTTGGTCGTGCAGCCCACTCTGTTGGACAGGATTCGAGAGAAACAGAGTGAGGATCCCCACTTGATGAGGATCCGAGGGCAGATTCAGACTGAGTTGACAGGGGATTTTTCTGTTGATGCTTCGGGAGTACTGCGGTACAGGGACCAAGCTTGTGTGCCTATGGATTCAGAGATTCGAGAGCAGATCTTGAGGGAGGCCCATTATACACCTTATACCATTCATCCTGGTGGGACTAAGATGTATAAGGACCTCAAGGCACATTTTTGGTGGAGTGGTATGAAGAGAGACATTGGGAGATTCGTGGCTCACTGCTTAACTTGTCAGCAAGTAAAGGTTGAGCATCGTGTACCTGCTGGCAAGTTGTAGAGTCTCCCAATCCCAGAATGGAAATGGGATCATATCACTATGGATTTTGTCACTGGATTGCCGAGAGCACAGACTGGAGCTGATGCGATCTGGGTAGTCGTGGATAGACTCACCAAGTCCGCTCACTTTCTACCGGTGCAGGTGACTTGGCCTTTGGAGCGACTGGCACAGTTGTACTTAGTTGAGGTGGTGAGGTTGCATGGTGTACCCGTCTCCATTGTATCAGATAGAGACCTGAGATTTTTCTCGCATTTCTGGAGTTTACAGACAGCCTTGGGGACGCAGCTCCGATTTAGCACAGCATTCCACCCACAGACCGATGGACAGTCTGAGCGCACCATACAGACCCTCGAGGATATGTTGAGAGCGTGCGTCCTGGATTTTGGAGGAGGGTGGTACCGACACTTGGGATTGGTTGAGTTTGCGTACAACAACAGCTATCAAGCGAGCATTCAGATGGCTCCGTTTGAAGCGTTGTACGGACACAAGTGTCGGTCACCCCTATATTGGAGTGACGTGGGTGAGAAGAAGACTTTGGGTCCTAATCTACTGTCAGAGGCAGAGGAAAAGGTCAGATTGATACGATGACATCTTGAGACCGTCTAGAGTTGACAGAGGAGTTATGCTGATACCCGACGGCGAGACTTAGAGTTTCAGGTTGGTGATCATGTCTTCTTGAAAGTCTCGCCTTCGAAGGGGGTCCGGAGATTTGGAGTTCGAGGGAAGCTTAGTCCCCGATTTATTGGACCCTTTGAGGTACTGGAGAGGGTTGGCCCTGTTGCTTATCGAGTTGCTCTTCCTCCACGCTTGGCTGGAGTTCATGATGTGTTTCACGTCTCTGCTCTAAGGAAGTATGTATTTGATCCTGCGCATGTGAATGACTTCACCCCACTGGAGATTGGGGAGGACCTTGGGTACGAGGAGCGCCCGTTGCGGATTCTGGCTCGCTAGGTGAGAGAATTGCGCAATCGGGTGATACCTTATGTGAAGATTTTATGGAGCAACCACGAGGAGCGGGTGGCCACTTGGGAGCTGGAGGAGGTGATGCGGGATACCCATCCTTTCTTGTTTGAGGGTTCAAGCCGAGGTACGTTTATCTTGTTTCTTAGTTTCGTGGACAAAACTTTTTTTTAGTGGGGGAGGATGTAGGGCCCCAGAACCCCATAGAGCTTTTTTCCGTGAATCCACTTGTGAAACACCTGTTGATGGTGTGTCTGGCCTATAGTGCATCAAAGGGAAGCCACAGATGGACCCTGTGAGGTATCGATAGCTGGATTGGCCTTCGGCTGCTTTTGCCGAATTTTAGAAAAGGTTTTAGGCCAAACAGAGGTTGGATTTGGATTCAGCGCGGAAAAACGCTTGAAAACGGCTATTTGCTTATTTATTTCTGAGTCCGGATGCCCAAAAACGGACTCCCGGAAGTTTTCAGTAGATTCTCGTGCATGGGGGAGGCTGTAGACCGGCTGGGTGCCACGTGGCGGCCTGTTATTGGCCGGTTTGCTGAGCGCGGTCCACAGAGTAGCACCGGGTGGCGTATGGACCCGGCGCGGGGACACGTGGCGCCCCAGGAGTGGCCGGCGCGCGATGCGCGTTCCACGGAAACCCCGCGCAGGTGCATAGACCAGGTGCGGGGACACGTGGCAACAGGTGATTGGCGGGCTCACGCGGCGCGGTCCACGGGAGTGCACGCCGGCGCCTCGGGAAGCGTGTGCGTGTGGGGGGCAGGTGGCGCGGCCGGCGAGGCGCGCGACCGGTCGGCGGGTCGCGCGGGCTGGCCACCTGGCGCCGAGCCAATGGCGGGCGCCACCTACCCGGTTGACCGGGCGCGGGACACGTGTCGACTCCCGGTCACGCTTGCATCGCTGTTTCATGTTCGGGGGACACGTGTCACTCACTGACGGTTTCGGGCGCTGGTCGGACGGTTGCTCTGGTGCAACTGTGGGATTCGGGCGCCCGAAAAAGTGCGCCCAAATTCGCACAGTAGTTCTTTTTGACTTGGGCCTATAAATAGGCCCCTTGGGCCTTCTTTTGGGAGTTTTTTTGGGCTGTTTCGCAGTAAAAGTTCTACAGAGAATTTCTTCTGTGTTCAGTTGTGCATCTTGTGGAGAAGTTTGAGATTTTTTTGGAGGATGCTACTTTGACGTCTACTGCGATTCGGCGCACTGCGACGCACTTTCTTTATTTGCCCTTTTGGTCCCGTTTCGGTCCGAGGACTCCCCTGGGATACACCGAAGGAATTTTTGGGTGATTCTTGCGCCCACGTTTTCACGACAGGTAGGGCTACGACTTTTGTATTTTCAGCTTCTCCGTATTTCGAGGTTTTCTTGGACTTTTCAGATTATTTCTGTGACCTCTTATTCTGTGATGGATTATGAACAACACCGGGATTTTTGTGGGTTTCTCAGCAACCGAGAGTCGGAACTGATGGTTGTGTATAATATGGATCTAAATAGGGGAAAAAACACCTAGATGTTACGGAATTTGAGTTGGCGTATTTCGTGAAAGTGTTAAGTCTTGAAGATTGAAGATGAAGAAACTTTGGATCATATACCTCAATCTCAAGAAAGAAGAATTCAAAAGGATCAGGTATGTTTAACTAAAGATTTTTGGTGATCCGAATACTTCTTGTAGTGTAGAAACATCTGGAAGAATTTTTATTGCATAAACATCAAAAACTGGACATGGGACATGTTCAGGATCCGGATCGGGCTCGGCAATCCGGATCCCGAAGGGTGTTCGTTCATACACTGTTTCAATCCGGATCGCAGCATTTCATGATCCGGATCCCGAACACTGGTTTTACCTTTTTACTTGCACGATCCGAATCAGGATTTGCAATCCGGATCCCGAACGTGATGTTTGGTGAAACTGTATGAACGATCCGGATCGGGGACTTCGATCCGGATCCCGAACTAGCATTTTTCTGGAAATCGTCTTTCTTGCTTCTGCAATCCGGATCGTCCAATTCCAATCCGGATCGCCGTCCGTAAAATCTCCAGAAAAGGCAGTTTTTGATCCTTATCTTCTTCCAATGGTTTCTAACCTATAAATAGGCCCTGTATTCATTTTCTAGGGCAAATCCGCACATCGGTAAATATAGCCGAAAAAGAAAATCCACATATATAGAGAAGAAAGGAAATCAATAGATTTATTCTATGTTTCTTCATCTATATTGATTGATTTGATTCTAGGTTTTCCAAACTCAGATTTTGAGTAGAATCAAATCAATGAATACTTAGATGGTATTTCCGATCTATTTCTAATCTAAGTATTCGGCGGATCATCACCACCCAAAAACAACGATTTACCCTAAATCGGCGCGTGGACTCGCGTGGCCTTGTGGATTCAAGGTGCAACCGCTCTCGTGGATTCGGAGCGAGGTACGTTCGTGGATTCGAAGCGTGCTACTGGGTGAAGACCGTGGATTCGGTCGGACGTCGTGGACTCGACGTTGGACGCTGTGGATTCAGCGTTGGGCGCGGATCGTGGATTCGAGAAGCGTCGTGGAGCGAGCGGAGAAGATCTACTAGGAGCGTATGGTAAAAGGTTGAGTCGTCTGTGAGTACGTTATATCACCTTGTACGTGTGTTAATTCTAGTGGATTTCGCCGTGTTATCGGTCCCGTGGTTTTTTACTCCGGTTTGGAGTTTTTCCACGTAAAAATCTTGCGTGTTATTTTTTATTTCCGCATTGGGTTTTATTGCGCAATGATTTTTGAGTGTTTATTGTTTACACCTATTCACCCCCCTCTAGGTGTTTTTTTCCCCTATTTAGATCCATATTAGTATAACCCAACAAGTGGTATCAGAGCGGGAATAGGGTTGTAAACAATGGTTGAAGGTGGAAACATCAATCGACCCCCTTTCTTTGATGGAACAAATTATGCGTACTGGAAAGTGCGGATGAAAGCCTTTTTAATTTCCATCGACGAAAGGGTGTGGCAATCAATTGAATTAGGATGGACTAATCCAACTGAAATTATCTCTGATGTTCGCACCTTAAAACCTAGGTCGAAATGGACCAAGGAAGAGATAGATTCTTCTTCTTACAATGGCAAAGGAATTAATGCTTTATTTAATGCTTTGTCACAAACAGAGTTCTCTCGCGTCTCGGCATGTGAGACTGCGAAAGAAATCTGGGATGTTCTTCAAGTTACGCATGAGGGAACTAACCTTGTGAAGATTCAGAAACTGCAAATGCTTACGAGCAAGTTTGATTCTATTTCCATGGCAGAAAATGAATCTTTCACTGACTATTACACACGATTGCAAGACATCGTAAACTCATGTGCTAACTTGGGAGAGAAGATTCCAGAATTTAAAGTTGTAAGAAAAATTCTAAGAACTCTTCCTGAACGATTTCGCCCGAAGGTCGCAGCCATTGAAACAATTAAACACCCGGACGAAATGCGTGTAGAAGAATTAGTTGGTGCATTACAAACTTATGAAATGACATTTTCTACTAACTATTCTTCTGGAAAAGCATCCTCTTCTAAGTCTTCAGGTTATGCATTGAAATCAACTAAAGAAGAAGACGCGGATTCATCCTCCTCGGACGATGACGAGAACCTATCTATGGAGGACTTTGAGAAGCAGCTCGCTCTCTTGACAAGGAAGTTTCGCCGCAACTTTCGAAGGGGTAATCCAAGCAAAACTCCATCCTTCGGAAAGTCGAAGAAAGGCAAAGGTTCTTCAAGCTACAAGTCAAGAAAGCAAGAGAACTTCTCAAAGGATAAGAAAAGTTCAGAGGGACAAGTTCAGTGCTTCAAATGTCGAGGCTACGGCCACATTGCAACGGAGTGTCCCAACAAGAATCCGGCAAAGAAGAAGGCGATGCAAGTCGTTACTTGGGATGACAACTCCACGTCAAATGAGTCATCCTCAAGTGATGAAGAAGACAACGCGACAGCGTTCCACGCGTCCACCTCTTCACCCTTCATGTGCTTGATGGCAAGTACCTCCGATTCCTTGTCCAACTCCTCCCAAATTGAAAAGAACGCTACGGACAGCGAATCGAGCAATTCTGAAGGTGAAGATTTTGCTCTTGCCTACCATAAGCTTTTGAGGGATTCAAAGAAACTGGCAAAGCAAAACCGGAGTTTGAGAGGGAGATTGCAGGATCTCGAAGAAGAAGCAAAAAGGGCATCTTCTCTCTCAAACGCTCTTGAAGTGGAAAGGGATAATCTAGCCAAGACAATGTTTCCCTTCAAGAGAAAATGAGCTTTTTGAGAAAGAACATGAGAAATTGGTGGATAAAGCGAATTATTTCTCAAAGCTCTACGACGAGGCTCGACAGGAAAAATGGAAATGACAAAGACCATTCTCCAACTAAAGGTGACTTACAGCGATTTTCTTCTGGAAGGAGTAAGTTGGACAGGCTTCTTGGTCTTGGTCAAACAAATAAGTTCGGCCTCGGATACACTCAAACTGGAGACATTCCAAGTTCGAGTGGGACAGTATTTGTGCCTCAGTCGGTACCTCCTCCTCCGACACCGGAATTCACGACAAGCAACGACAACAAGCCTACTTCATCCTCCTCGGGATCGTCAAGAACTAAGGTATGTTTTCGTTGTGGCATTTCAGGGCACATAAGGAGAAATTGCAAGACAAAAGCACACCTCAAGCATCTCTTGCAATGACTACCAAAAGGTGATTCCTCGAAAATCAACTGCAAATCTTTGAAGGAAAAGAGCCTTGGTAGTTCACCGCTCAAGACGACATCATCAAGGAGCAGCAATTCTTCAACAAGACGCTTTCTCCCTAGGAGAATAACTTCACGACCATTACCGACGCATTCCAAAAAGGTTTGGGTGCGCAAAGGTGAAATTTTCCCCTGTCTTGTTACTAATGTTTCCTTGCATGCATATGATAGTTCGTCTTGGTATCTGGATAGCGGGTGTTCCCGTCACATGACCGGTGACAAAAACTGTTTTCAAACTTTGAGAAAATCTCCGGAGGACTTGTTGTTTTCGGAGATGGTCGGTCTTCCAAAATTGTTGGAAAGGAACGGTAGCTATTCCGGATGGCCCGGTTCTGAAAAATGTGTTATTTGTTCATGGCCTTAAGACTAACCTCATAAGCATAAGTCAACTTTGTGATAATGGTTATTCAGTTAATTTTTCATCTGTAAATGTACTGTAACTGATAAGAACCATGTTTTCTTTTTAAAGGGGTTAGATCAGAAAACAATTGTTATGTAGTTCCTAGTAAATTTTCTGAAAAATGTAACCTAGCATCTTTGAAAAATGAAACACTTTGGCATGAAAGGCTAGGTCACATAAACTTTAAGGAACTTGCTAGAATTTCGAACAAAGATGTGGTCAAGGGGGTTCCGAAACTTTCTTTTGAACAAAACATTGTGTGTGGCGGTTGCCAAAAGGGAAAACAGTCTAGGACTGCACACAAGAACTTGAACCACATAGGTACAAAACGGCCTTTGGAACTTTTGCACATGGATTTAATGGGGCCAACTCGTCAACCATCCTTGGGAGGTAAATGGTATATTTTCTTATTGGTTGATGATTTTTCTAGATATACTTGGGTAGCATTTTTAAAAGAAAAAGCTGATACTTTTGATTCTTTTCACGAAATCTGCCATCGTATTATGATTGAAAAGAATGAAAGATTACTCGAGTTAGAAGTGATAGAGGTGGAGAATTCATAAATTCTAAATTCATTGATTTTTGCATTTCTAATGGCATTAAACATGAATTCTCAGCACCTTATACACCTCAACAAAATGGTGTAGTCGAGCGCAAAAACAGGGTCGTACAGGAGATGGCTCGTGTTATGCTTCATAGCCGGAACCTACCTTTATATTTTTGGGCTGAAGCGGTGAACACGGCTGTCTATGTTATCAATCGAGTGTATTTGCGCCCGGGGACTTTGAATACACCATATGAACTATGGTTTTGTAGAAAACCTAACATCAAATATTTTCGCATCTTTGGGAGTCGGTGTTTTATTTTGCGTGATCGCGAAAATCTTGGAAAATTTGACTCTCGAAGTGACGAAGGGATTTTCTTAGGTTATTCTACAAACAGCAGAGCATATCGAGTTTTTAACTTAGAATCTAAGACGATCGTAGAATCGATAAATGTTAAGGTAGATGAAGCTTTTCACTTTGAATCTGAAAAATCTACCCTCGATATCTCTCTTGATGATGATACACCTGCTAATGCATCTTCTACCTGCAATTTTCGGGGACCCGGATTCCCTTTATTTTACTTTTTATTTCACCGCGGTCCGCTTAAGGGGTCTAAAAGGTGGTTTTTAATTCCTTGTTTCTGGGCAGGCTGTCGGGGCTCGCGGGTATTTTTAGACAATAAAGCTCGCGAAACGGAGAACGGCGGCGCGATCGGTTTCGGATTCCGACTCCGGAATCTCCCAGAATAAATTCCGGAAGACTGCCGACAGTCCAGGCGACCAACGCGATTTTCGAGGCGGACCGGACCCTGGTGTGTGACTTATTGCCCTAATTTTTGTTCTGTTTCCCCGTTGGGGTTTGGGGTTAAGTCCCACTCGTTCTTTTAGGGACCGTTTGATTTAATCCTTTGGTTTGGGGTTAGGGTTCGGGATTCCCACTTCTCGCACCCTCGACAGACGGTTTCCTGAGCGCCCCTCCCATTTTCTTTCCCTTTCCCACAAGTCGGCGTGTAGAACCAAGGAGGCAATCGAGGAAAAGGGACGAACGCCCGCACACTCTTGGAGACCGGGCGCGCAAGAACGGCACGATCACCCTCGTGGAGCCCTAGCCGACGAAAAACGAGGTAAGCATGGTCGTTTTTCCCTTTTCGTTTCTTGATCGAGGAAGGGGAGGGGGAATTCTTGGAGGGTTTCGGAGACGGGCAACCCGATGCCCTAGGAGGCGAGGGAGGGGCGAGCCACCCGCCGGCAGGGCACCCGCGCAGGCTTGACGCCGCGCGGAGCCGCCCGGGCCTGCGGGCAGCTCCCCCGTGCAGGATGGGCGCCGCGCGGGGCCACCCGCATGCGGGGGCGCCGCGCGGGGTCTGGCACCGCGCGGGGCAGCCCGCGCGCGCGGTGGCAGCCCGAGCATGCGGGCAGCGCACCCGCGCGGGCTGGGCGCCGCGCGCGGCGGCCACCCGCATGCGGGGGCGCCGCGCGGGGTCTGGCACCGCGCGGGGAGCAGCCCGCGCATGCGGGCACCGCACCGCGCGTGCTGGGCGCCGCCCGGGGCCAGCCGCATGCGGGGGGGCCAGGCGCCGTGCGGGTCCGACGCCGCACGGGCCCATGCGCATGCGCGGACAGCGAGCGGCGCGGGGACGCCTCCGCCGCGACCTCCGCCGCCGCCGCCGTCGGAGCCGAGGGCCCGTTCCGAGACGGGAGCCGGCATGTGTTTTGCTCGTCATTGACGGCGTTTGGGGGATACTGACTCTCTTCCCGGGGTTTCTTTTTGTAGTTCGGGGAGCGTGCCGGGACGCGGAGGAGTCGAGCATTAATCGCCACAAGCGACAGGTGGGTTTTACTCTTATGTCTTAATGTTTAATTCTATCATGTGGGACGGGGACTACCTTACGTGTATTTGGGTTAAACATGGTAGGGAGGTACCAATCAGTCGTTATGGCTTTACGGTTTTTTTATGTGATTAGATATCCACGTTGTTTCATACGGTTCTTATACATTGATATATATATATGTGGTCCATGGTTACTATGCTCGGCTGCAACACGCGCACCCGCGGTTTGGCCACCGCAAAGGGTGTGCTTTTCCGGAAAAGTGGTCGACGACCCGTGTATACCCACAGGACGGAGTGGGGCCTCTTTAGTTGTGGGGCTTGGATGCGCCAAGGTGTGAGCGGTGCGACCCATTCGGTTTAGATGTCCGACTTGGGCGCGGTGCGATCCATTCGGTTTAGTTGTCCGACTTGGGCGCGGTGCGATCCGTCGGTTTAGCTGTCCGACGGGATCGGGTATTGCAGGTTTACAGGTGTTTCATTCTATTTTTCCCTTGCGAGGGTGGTTGCTCCGGATAGACTACGGTTGGACGTTTTTCTTTACCTGCTTTACTTTTATCACTTTTGTTTAGTCGCTGACTTCCCACTTTGCGACAGGGTCCTACAGGGGGGAGAGGTAGGCGACGGTGAGGCCGCGGCTAGCGATTTTGGTTCCCGGGAGACCGGAACAGTACTTTACCTTTTACTTTCGCATTCCATTTATTATTTGTAGATTGTGGATGGTTCTCGATACCCTCGTGGGGTCGGTGTGGATGTCGGTACGGCGATAAATGAATTGTTTAGTTTTCTGTACATCTCTGTGGGCCGCTTTGGAAAATAAAATAGCAAATAAAAGAACAGATTGCGAAAACTGTTATTTCAAAAACTCGGGTGCCGTGTGGGCACCGTTTTCAAAACCTTGTGGATTTATGATTTGCGAAAATGGATTTCAAAACCTAAGTGTCGTGTGGGCACTGCTTTCCAAACCCCTGGGTTTATGTTGCTTTCGAAAAAGGGTTTTCAAAATATGGGTGCCGGGTGGGCGCCGTTTTAACAACTGTGTGTTTTATCTTTTCAAACTAATCGGCCGTGAGTTTATTCAGTATATTGTGAATGGTTGTATGCATTGGGTTGTTGTGATTGAATGGTAATTCGTTATTGAACTTTGTACAAACCGCGACGCCGTGCATATACAGGGGAGACTCTGTCCGTTTGTACAGTGACCCTGTGTATGCGGCGGATCTGGGCACGCACCGGGGAAGAAGGTTTTCAAAAAAAAAATAAATACACTCCTTTGGTGATCCGTTTCCGCTAAATTAATCCCCCGGGGCGTGACAGATTAAGATGGTATCAGAGACTAAATTTTTTTTTTTTCAATCACAACAATTGGTGCCGACGTCCACAGGAATGCCACACTTAACTACAAAGGAATGGAATGAATAGGTTAAAGTAGAATACGACGCGAGTGATCGAGGGGGGGGAAAATGAGTCCGAGTCCTCTTCTCTCGAAACGGGGTTCGTTGTTTGTTAAGGGAGTCCAGAGCTGACTTATGTTTTTGTGCACAGTAATGGCCCGTACTAGATCGACGGCTGGGGACGCCGAGGCAGACGCGACGACGTCGACGGCCGCGGAGAACCAGCTCCTGCGGCAGCAATTGCGGGAGATGGCGGGGCAACTGGCCACTCTCACCGACCACGTGCGTCATTTGACGCAACAGCAGCAGGCCGCGACAGTGACGGCCGCCCCGGTCCCTCCGCAGGGGCCGCCAGCACCGGCCGCGGCACCACCGCCAGTACCGGCCGCGGCACCACCGACCGTGCCGCCGCCGGCAGCGACTGCGGGACCGCGTTGGGGACAACCAGCAGGGTTACTCTTGAGGAGACGGTGGTCACACCTACCCCTACCGTGGCTGCCGCCGCCACGGGGGAGGGGTCCGTTCCGCTGACTGAGCGGGACCGCGTGCGGGCCAACCTGGCCGACTTTATGAAGTACGACCCACCCATGTTCGACGGGGAGACGACTGACCCGTGGGTCGTCGAAAAGTGGGTGGGGTCTCTGGAAAAGTTATTTGAGGACTTACTCATGGAGGACAACGAGCGGGTTCCCCTGGCCATCCACTTCCTGGAGGGGAACGCCCGCTTATGGTGGAAGACGATACGCCCTGATCCCGCAAAGGGCACCGCCGCACTCCCGTCATGGACCGTGTTCAAGCAGGAGCTATTTGGGGCCTTTTTCACAAGCAGCGTTAAGAAGAAGCTGGAGGATGACCTGAACCACATCCAACAGGGGAATAAGACGGTGATGGCCTATCAGCGCGAATTTGTACGACTGGCCAACTGCGTCCCTTTCGTAATCAGGGACGAGTCCCATAAGGCGCAGCTCTTCGTGGATGGATTGCGGAGTGACATCTTCCAAGTGGTGCAAGCAGCCGATTTGCACACGTTTCAGAAAGTGGTCGACAGGGCCACAGTGGTGGAGCGCGGGTTCGCCGTTACTCGCGCCAGGAAGGAGGGCCCAGCGCACTATGAGGAGAGGAAGCGACCGCAACAATATTCTGGAGGAGGCTCTTCTAGTGGTAGCCGACCCCCCAAGCGGTGGAGACCACAGTCGGGATCTCGGAGCGCACCGGTAGGAGGACCGAGGACAGGAGACAGGCCTTGCGTTATTTGTGGGGGAGGACACCGAGCGGGAGACTGCCCCCAGAGGGGTGACCATTGTTTCCGATGCGGCAAAGAGGGGCACTTCCGCCGCAACTGCCCCTTGGGCGGGGGTTCTGCATCCTCGGCGGCTTCTACGCCCACGCCACAGCTCTCAGGGCGGGGGAAAGCACCTATGGCGACGACCTCCAGACCCCCTGCACCACGGCGCGAGGAGGACAGGCAGCTACAACCAGGCGGGAGGGTTTTCTCAATGACCCGCCAAGAGGCAGTTCCGCCGGAAGACGCACTTGCAGGTATTACTTCCGTCTCAAATTCCCGTGCTAGAACTCTTTTCGACACCGGAGCAACCCACTCGTTCATTTCTCGTGATTTCGTATTTATGCATGATCTCGAGGAGACCCCCCTTCAAAATCTCTTGACGGTACAAACGGCGGGGGGGACTTTGGAGGCGGTCAGCTTAGTGGCCGCCTGCTCGATTAAGCTTGGGCGACTGGCTTGCCCATGGGATTTGGTGGTAATCCCCTTGAAGGAGTACGACGCGGTGTTGGGCATGGACTGGCTCACGAGGTACCAGGCGCTCATTGACTGTGACAAGCGACAAGTGCGATTGCAAGAACCCGGTTTTCCTGAACATGTGTATATGGCGGGCAAGAGCATCACCTTCCCGGCGGTCATCTCAGCGGCGCGAGCCAGAAGATTGGTAGAGGGTGGGGATGCGTGGCCTATTTAGCATCGGTGGATCTGGCCGCCCGACCCTCGCCGACACTTTCAGACATTCCAGTGGTGAGGGACTTCCCCGACGTTTTCCCCGCAGAATTGCCCGGATGCCCCCGGAGCGGGAGTGGAGTTCCCTGTTGAGCTACTACCAGGCACGCAGCCATTACGAAGGCGCCTTACCGAATGGCCTTCGCAGAGCTAAAGGAGCTTAAGCACAGCTGGAAGACCTCTTGGTGATAAGGGTTCATCAGACCGAGTGTGTCACCCTGGGGCGCACCGGTACTCTTCGTGCGGAAGAAAGACGAAGCTTGCGTCTCTGCATCGACTACAGAGGGATAAACAAAGTCACGGTGAAGAATAAGTACCCCCTGCCCAGAATCGACGACCTCTTCGACCAGTTACGGGGAGCGACAGTCTTCTCCAAGATTGACCTACAATCGGGCTATCATCAACTCCGAGTTCGAAATGAAGACGTCCCCAAGACCGCCTTCCGGACCCGGTACGGCCACTATGAGTTCACGGTTATGCCGTTCGGGCTTACGAACGCCCCCGCGGTCTTCATGGATATGATGAACCGGATCTTCAGACCCTTCTTGGATCGGTCGTGGTGGTCTTCATCGATGACATTTGATTTACTCCACTACCGACGAGGAGCACGAGGACCATCTGCGAACGATCCTTCAGACCCTCAGAGAGCAGAAGCTGTTCGCCAAACTCAAGAAGTGTGAGTTCTGGCTGCGCGAAGTCGGTTTCCTAGGACATGTGATCTCGGCACAGGGAATCGCCGTGGATCCCAAGAAGGTAGAAGCAGTGGTTGACTGCAGCCGCCGACGTCGGTGACGGAAGTACGAAGTTTCCTAGGACTGGCGGGATATTATAGACGCTTCGTCGAGGGTTTCTCGAAGATTGCTACCCCTTTAAACCGGTTGACCAAGAAAGGGAGAAGTTTGTATGGACGGCTAAGTGCCAAGAGAGCTCGAGGAACTTAAAAGGAGGCTAACCAGGGCGCCTATACTAGTACTGCCAACGCCCGGAGAAGATTTCGAAGTGTACTGCGACGCATCGGGATCGGTCTTGGAGTGTTTTGATGCAACGGGGAAGTAATCGCCTACGCTTCTAGGCAATTGAAGATTACTAAAAGAACTACCCATTCATGATTGGAACTGGCTGGCGGTGGTCTTCGTTCTAAATTATTGGAGACACTATCTCTTT
>JAQOTM010000069.1:379395-428083 GCA_029168755.2 Tillandsia fasciculata | reverse complement strand
TGGCACGTTCTTCACCGACTCCAGGTTTGCCCTCTGGATGAGCACTTCAGGTGGGTAAGCTTAATTTAGTAACTGGGATAAGGTTTTTATATCATGGTGATGTATGTGACACATGTGGGGATATCACCCCTCTTATGAATCGATAACGGGCGTACTTTGGTGTACCACCGATATGAGCGAGAGGTAAGCAAGGAATGGGCCCACTTGGGTGAGATTGGTATACCATAGTAGGAATGTTTTAGCATGCTTTACTAATTTATGCTTCACCCACTTTTATTATTTCTGAGAACAAAGCATGCTTGCATGAGACATGTAGTTAGGCCATCTTTTACCGCTGCACTACTTTGGAACTTGACTTAGGAGAGAAACCATGTTATCCTTTTCTCTTTCTTTGTTAGTCAGGTGGTCTGTGTTGCTCAGATTCGAGCAGGGGTTCTGGGTAGTGTAGTCGGGACTTGGTGTCTGGGACAGGTTGGACTAGTTGTGGGGCTTTGCGGCAACCGCGGATATTGGGCGGTTGACCGGACATTTATTTATGCACCAGATTGGGTATCTGATTTCTCTAGTGGACAGAGTTTCCCACTTGAGATCCGAGAGTTATGATGGGCGTCCCCTGATCAGATTTATGATACTTGCTGTTATGAGATGCTTTATCGTGTGGGTCGCTCCCCACGAGTGCCACTCCGGAGTGCGCGGATGACAGACTTCGAGTCCTTGGGACTCCTTTGCTTCGGTGTTATGCGTAGGCTGGCATACCCGTCGCGGAGAGCACGGCAGGCAGTACCAGTTCTACTGGTGGCATTAGATTGGGCCTATTACAGACATTTGCTTTATAGTTGCACTCGTGTCAGGGGGACCGAGTGGAGTCTAGTGGCGGTGTTTAGACCAGTGGCTAGTGTTGTTGGGAACCGTTTGGGGATACGGTGGTCCCAAGGTCTTTGTGAGGTGTTGACCGTTGTAAGGCAGGCATGCAGGATAGCAGGCATAGGCAGGCAGGGCAGGCATAGGCAGGCATAGGCAGGCATAGCAGGCATGGCAGGCATGGCAGGCATAGGCAGGCAGGCAGGCATGGCAGGCATAGGTAGGCATAGGCAGGCATAGCAGGCATGGCAGGCAGAGTAGGCATGGCAGGAAGGCAGGCATAGGCAGGCAGGCAGGCATGGCAGGCATAGTAGGCATAGGCAGGCAGGGCAGGCATGGCAGGCATAGGCAGGCATAGGCAGGCAGGCAGGCAGGCAGGCATAGTAGGCATAGGCAGGCAGGGCAGGCATGGCAGGAAGCAGGCATAGGCAGGCATGGCAGGCATGCAGGCATGGCAGAGGCATAGGCAGGCATAGGCAGGCATGGCGGAAGGCATGGCAGGCATGGCAGGCATGGCAGGCAGGCAGGCATAGGCATAGTAGGATAGGCAGGCAGGGCAGGCATAGGCAGGCAGGGCAGGCATGGCAGGAAGGCAGGCATAGGCAGGCATGGCAGGCAAGCAGGCATGGCAGGCATAGCAGGCATAGGCAGGCATGGCAGGCATAGGCAGGCATGGCAGGCATAGTAGGCATAGGCAGGCAGGGCAGCATAGGCAGGCATGGCAGGCATAGCAAGCTTAGGGGCAGGATAGCTGTTGAGAGGCTCCAGCTTCTTTTATCTGTCTTTACGGCTTTGGTTAGTTTTTGTCTCTTGAGGACTTGGTGGGCAGACCGTCGGTTCTGGCGGTGGTACCCACTGAGAACTCCTTTTTTTTGGTGTAGTTCTCACACCCTTTGGGGGTTTTCCCCTTCTTTTTCCTTCCTCTCCTTTGCTTTGCAGAGTCTTAGCGGGTGTTGCTGATTCTGCGGTTGTTGATCGAGGCGAGGGAGTCGCGAGCTAGATCCCTACCCATGTTTGGAGAGTAGCGGTACCCCTTCAGAGGAGAGCTTCAGTAGATTAGTTGTTTTATTTTCCTCGTTTGAGAGACTGATGTAGTGAGATATATCATGTATTGAGAGACTGTACACTGATGTATTTATTGGAGTTACCTCCCGGTTAGGTTCAGAGCTTGTATTTGAGGATATTGTATTATTATTATTCTTTGGGAGGCGGACATTGTTGTATTATTTCCAGTTGTACAGTGATTGTTTTTAGTTATACAGCAGGTTTTTTTTTAGCTCTGATATCTGTTTAGCTGTAGTACTTTTCTTGCAGGTAGGACGCTTCGCCTATGCGGGTTTGGCATAGGTGGCGGATCTGTTGGCGAGCCCGGGTCGCAGTTTCGACCCCGGGGCGTGACAGATTAGAGTGGTATCAGAGCCTAGGTTGTAGGTCATGGTGGACTTAGAAACCCTAGGCTTATGGTTTGACCCTTGGTTGACTTCGTGAGAGTCGTGACTTTTAGCGAGAGTCCTGATTGAGTTTTATACCTCTCCCAAGGGACGGGAGGAGTGATTGTCATGTTTATTCTCCTAGGTGATTATGTTGGCTGCAGACAGCATAATGCTGTGGAATGGGTGACATGCTTTAGACTTTCGCTGGATTGGGTCGAGTGGTTTTGTGTGCTGTTTTGTGGTTTCGTCGTGGCGAGCGGTGTCTCCCCGACGCTGGGGTTTTGACCCGTGTGCATCCTGTCATGGCAGTTGAGCTTGAGCGGTTGGTTTTGGGCCGGATACCCGGGTTGAGGTCAGAGAACTCCGGACCCTGATGACAGGATTGTCTGAGGTTTATCAGCGGCAGAGTGAGCGAGCAGCTGGTTCTAGTGACACCGTTGTCGGAGCAACGGGCAGCTTGATAGTGCTTCCTTCTGAGACCACCCGGTTGTAGTACCCTCAGGGGCGGGGATTTTTGTGGCACCGATGGAGTGAGTAGCCCTCTCTGTGCCAATGTTTAGTGCCGAGGCACCGAGGCAGGGTGGATAGTGGACAGCCGGTGAGCTGGGGGGACATGATCGATCTATTGAGCCAGATTCGGCAGATGAACCACCCCGACTCGTGAGATTGAGTTTGGAGCCTTTGGAGGCAGAGTCGTGGTTGGTGGTGGTGGTGTGATTAAACGAGAGCCTCCATGTGCTAGAGAGTTTATGCAGTTGTTGAACTGCGCGCTCCAGGTTCGAGGGACGAGGCACACAGGATATGTGTATCTGGGAGTGGATTGCGCCAGGATACCTTTCAGTTTATTCAGTCCCTCCGTTATAGGTTTTGACGCCTCGTTGGAGTAGGCATTGTGTATAGAGCGTGGCGCTGCAGTTCCTTTGGATAGGGATCTGCCGCCAGAGGCGAGTTCTGGATTTTGGCGCTTGGCACCGGGTGATGGAGGACAGATCGGCCGGCAGAGGCATTTCTGATTTCTTTCCCAGGATGACGGGTTCCCGAGATGCCAGAGATCGGGTGGAACCCGATGGCCGCATCGGCATCTATATCAGAGTGGCGCAGCGGTAGCGTGGATTTGTTATCTGCGGAGGACCTTATTCGTCGCCTCAATGTGAGCTGAGACAGAGGTCGTACTCCCTTGTGGATGGTCCTGATTTTCAGGCAGATTGAGCGACAACCACTTGCATCGAGGGGATGAATCTGTGCCGCCCGGTTGGAGGGCGCCACGGTAGTGGATCGAGTGTCGCAGGTGGGATTTCACCACAGTAGTCGGAGTTAGAGCATGTTCCACTCTTGCATGGGCTAGAGGCAGATTTGTTACCACGTGCACTAGAGGTACAGGTTCCTGTTGTTGTTGTGCACGTGGAGGAGGCTTTTGGATCATGTCCAGTGCGGCCGAGACCGCGAGTTACCGGCAGAATTATTGGAAATTGTGGCAATTCGGTGTTTCGACCCTGTGCTTGAGATTGATTTGCACAATGCCACAGAATGTTTGACTGCGGCGAGAGAGGACTTTGATCTTCGGCAAGGCGGACAAGAGAAGGCTTGCTTGTTGAGATTGTTCGAGCACACAGGTTTTAGCGACAGTGTGAGAGGTGCTTACGGCGGCACCGGGACTCAGGAATATCCTTGTTGCTCATGAGATCCCGGGTGTGATTTCACCTGAGCTGTTGATAATGCCGCCGGTTAGGGAGATAGAGATTTGCGTTTGACGTGGTTCGGGGAACCGCGCCACCCTCGACAGCACCTCATTGGATATCGCCTGTAGAGCTGAGAGAGCTGATGGCGCAGTTGCAGGATCTGATGGATCGAGGGGTCTGTTTGACCTAGTGCCACGCCGTTGGTATACGGCGGTGATGCCACGCCGTTGGTATACGGTGGTGATGCCACGTCGTTGATACACGACTGTGAGGGTCCTTTTATGGTTCGAGTGTAGACAGGTCCGGGTGGTATCTAGGACCTTTTGATGAAGTTATACTCCGGCAGTTAGAGTATGATGCGAGTACCTACTCGGAATCAGACAGCCGAGGACTTCGCCTAGATGGCGTTCGGGACACGGTAAGGGCATTATGAGAGCATGGTGAGGCCAAACGGAATAATTAATGTCCCGTTGTCTATGAGATTTGAGAAATTGTGCGTCCCAGTTGTACTTGGACGATTTGGGAGTGGTGTTCCCCAAGGATATTATGATTTACTCCCAGAGCGACCTGGAGTACGTGGAGCACTTGTGGATGTGCTACCATGCCTCTGTGGATGAAGCTGTATGCCAAGTTATTGAGGTACAAGTTTTAGCTTCAGAAGCATACCTTCTTGGGTCACCTTGTGTTAGCCGTAGGGGCGGCGGTGGAATTTCGGCCAATATGGATACTATTTGGGAATTGGCCGAGATCGACAACTATTGTCGAGGTGAGGAGTTTCTTGGACTGGGTAGTGCCAAGAAAGCTTGGCAATCGGATGATGTGATTGCTACCAGCGCCAATGCTAGTATTTCCAGTGTTGGGAGAGATATCTGCGAGTTTTAGTGATGCCTCCTAAAGCGACTGTGGAATTACTGTTGGGGCAAACATGGCTTGTGGTTGTGTCCCTGAGGGTTTCCTTGGATGTTAGACCGCGGCTGAGTAGTTCACTCGGATGGTCAAGTTACGGGAGTGACCGAGTGAGGACCCCTCCTTATTAGGGCTCTTTTCCTTATTGGTTAGTCGTGTGGGTGTGCTTCGGGTTGCCTTGGTTGAGTTGACTCAGGTTATGGTTTGGTGTGTGTTGCACTGGCGGTTATCTGGTTTCCCCCAACTTTGTTGGAACCCCGGTTGTATTTCATGTCTCAGCTCCGGAAGGTTATGTTTTTGGATCCCTCGCCCGTGACTGACTCGCCCCATTTGTGATCTAGGAATGTTTGGAGTACGAGGGACGCCCGTTGCGAATTCTGGCTCGTGAGATTAGAGGTTGCGCAATCGGGCTATGCCGTGCTGGTTGTAGCTATTGTTGTTGTTGAGGAGTGGTCACGGGTAGTGAGCAGCAACTTGGAGTTGGAGATGATGATATTGAGTACTTATCCTTGGTGTTTGTGACTCCTGGTGGAATTGAGCTAGTTTCGAGGACGAAACTTTCTTTAGTGGGGGAGGATGTGAGGACCTGGATCCCCACGAGGTGATTACTGGCTGACCAGCAGCTTCTGGAGGCCTATGTGGCGTGTCGGTGGCGTTTGTACACCAATTGGATACTTTTGATGGACTCGGTGTGTTGATTGGATCACGAGAGTAGCCAGATGGCCCCATTGAATGCTTAGAAGTGGTTTCGCGCGCAATGGATATTAAAATTGGAATCGGGGCGAAGTTTCGATAAAGGATCACCTCTCCGGATGCCTTCGGCAATTTTAGAGTTGGAATTTGGCAAATCGGACTTTAGGAATGGACCCGGCGCGAAAATCGGATCAAGTGAGCTTTCCGGGGGCTTTCGGCAAATTTTCGGATGAGAATTTGGAGAATCGGACACCGTATTTGGATTCAGCGCGCGAAATCGCTAAGAATGGACTATTTACTTGTTTGTTTTGGAGCCCGGGTGAAGTGCGCGTTTTTCGAGGCGACGCGGCACGAATCCCGAGGCGTGGCGACGGCACGGAAACCGAGGCGGCGTCGCGCGGCTCGGAGCGCGGCGGCACACTGCGCGAGGCGCAGCTGCGCGTGGGGAAAGCGCGCACCTGCGCGGGTCAACGCAGGGGCCGCCACGTGGCGGGCCCCCGTTGGCGGCCGCGCGGAAGGGGAGCGGGCGCTCGGTGTCACGCGCCGTGTGTGGCGCGTGACTGTCGCGTGCCGCGTGGCGCGCGGTGACGCGGCCGCGTGGACGGGCAGGCGTGTGCCTGCGCCGGGTGCACGCGCCTGTGTGCCGTGGACCGCGGCTGGGGGCTCCCCCATTGGCCGGTCCACCGTGCACCGTGAGCCGTGGACCGCCCCTTTCTCTTTCTCCTCTTTTCTTCTTCTTCTTCCCTCCCCGCACCACCATTTCCTCCTCTTTTTCTTTCTTCTTCAACCGAGAGCGAGAGAGAGTGAGGAGGGAGGTTGTGGGTTGTGCGGCGGCGCGCCGTGGACCTCGCGGAACGCGCGAGGTGTTCCAACGGAGCAGTTTCGGCATCAGCGGCGCAGTCGGGTAGGTCCCATGTGTTATTTTTGCGGTGTTTTTGGCACAGTTTTGGGGCGTTCGTTTGGACTGTAATTAACCCCCTTGTTCTTATCTGTGTTAGGGACCGTATTTTTACTGCACCGTTTTGCGTGCGGACCCCGACGGCGTGCTCCGTTTTGCGTGCGGACTCCGTTTTGCGTGCGGACTCCGGCACCGTGCTCCGTTTTGCGTGTGGACTCCGGCACCGTGCACCGTTTTGCGTGCGGACTCCGTTTTGTGTGCGGACTCCGGCACCGTGCTCCGTTTTGCGTGCGGACTCCGGCACCGTGCTCCGTTTTGCGTGCGGACTCCGTTTTGCGTGCAGATTCGAGGTACGTGCACCGTTTTGCGTGCAGGTCGTGTTGGCGCGCACCGTTTTGCGTGCAGGTTTCTAATGGCGTGCACCGTTTTGCGTGCAGGTTTGGTGGCCGCGCATCGTTTTGTGCGCGGATTCGTGAGTGTTTGCGGAACACTGCTTGGAGCCGAGGTTTGCGCGACATGTACCTTGGATACGAATTCAGCGGATTGTGCGTGCAAGTGGCCACGTTCTTCACCGACTCCAGGTTTGCCTTGGATTGAGCACTTCAGGTGGGTAAGCTTAATTTAGTAACTGTATAAGGTTTTTATATCATGGTGAATGTATGTGCACATGTGGGGATATCACCCCTCTATGATCGATAACGGGCGTATTTGGTGTACCACCGATATGAGCGAGAGGTAAGCAAGGAATGGCCCACTTGGGTGAGATTGGTATACCATAGTAGGAATGTTTTAGCATGCTTTACTAATTTATGCTTCACCCACTTTTATTATTTCTGAGAACAAAGCATGCGTGCATGGACATGTAGTTAGGCCATCTTTTACCGCTGCACTACTTTTGGAACTTGACTTAGGAGAAACCATGTTATCCTTTTCTCTTTCTTTGTTAGTCAGGTGGTCTGTGTTGCTCAGATTCGAGCAGGGGTTCTGGGTAGTGTAGTCGGGACTTGGTGTCTGGGACAGGTTGGACTAGTGGTGGGGCTTTGCGGCAACCGCGAATATTGGGCGGTTGACCGGACATTTATTTACGCACCAGATTGGGTATCTGATTTCTCTAGTGGACAGAGTTTCCCACTTTGATCCGAGTTATGATCCAGTCCTGCTGATTTATGATACTTGTGTTACTGAGATGCTTTTCTCGTGTGGGTCGCTCCCCACGAGTGCCACTCCGGAGTGCGCGGCTGACAGACTTCGAGTCCTTGGGACTCCTTTGCTTCGGTGTTATGCGTAGGCTGGCATACCCGTCGCGGCAGAGCAGGCAGTACCAGTTCTACTGGTGGCATTAGATTGGGCTTATTACAGACATTTGCTTTATAGTTGCACTCGTGTCAGGGGGACCGAGTGGAGTCTAGTGGCGGTGTTTGGACCAGTGCTAGTGTTGTTGGGAACCGTTTGGGGATACGGTGGTCCCAAGGTCTTTGTGAGTTGTTGACCGTTGTAGCAGGCATGGCAGGCATAGTAGGCATAGGCAGGCAGGCAGGCATAGGCAGGCAGGCAGGCATAGCAGGCATGGCAGGCATAGGCAGGCATAGGCAGGCAGGCAGGCATGGCAGGCATAGTAGGCATAGGCAGGCAGGCAGGCATGGCAGGCATAGTAGGAATAGGCAGGCAGAGTAGGCATGGCAGGAAGGCAGGCATAGGCAGGCATAGGCAGGCAGGCAGGCAAGGCAGGCATAGTAGGCATAGGCAGGCAGGGCAGGCATGGCAGGAAGGCAGGCATAGGCAGGCAGGCAGGCATGGCAGGCATAGTAGGCATAGGCAGGCAGGGCAGGCATGGCAGGAAGGCAGGCATAGGCAGGCATGGCAGGGAAGCAGGCATGGCAGGCATAGTAGGCATAGGCAGGCATGGCAGGCATAGGCAGGCATGGCAGGCAGGCAGGCATGGCAGGCATAGTAGGCATAGGCAGGCAGGGCAGGCATAGGCAGGCATGCAGGCAGGCAGGCAGGAAGGCAGGCATAGGCATAGGCAGCATGGCAGGCAAGCAGGCATGGCAGGCATAGTAGGCATAGGCAGGCATAGCAGGCATAGGCAGGCAGGGCAGGCATAGGCAGGCATGGCAGGCATAGCAAGCTTAGGGGCAGGATAGCTGTTGAGAGGCTCCAGCTTCTTTTATCTGTCTTTACGGCTTTGGTTAGTTTTTGTCTCTTGAGGACTTGGTGGGCAGACCGTCGGTTCTGGCGGTGGTACCCACTGAGAACTCCTTTTTTTTGGTGTAGTTCTCACACCCTTTGGGGGTTTTCCCCCTTCTTTTCCTTCCTCTCCTTTGCTTTGCAGAGTCTTAGCGGGTGTTGCTGATTCTGCGGTTGTTGATCGAGGCGAGGGAGTCGCGAGCTAGATCCCTACCCATGTTGGAGAGTAGCGGTACCCTTCAGAGGAGAGCTTCAGTAGATTAGTTGTTTTATTTTCCTCGTTTGAGAGACTGATGTAGTGAGGATATATCATGTATTGAGAGACTGTACACTGATGTATTTATTGGAGTTACCTCCCGGTTAGGTTCAGAGCTTGTATTTGAGGATATTGTATTATTATTATTCTTTTGGGAGGCGGACATTGTTGTATTATTTCCAGTTGTACAGTGATTGTTTTTAGTTATACAGCAGGTTTTTATTTTTAGCTCTGATATCTGTTTAGCTGTAGTACTTTTCTTGCAGGTAGGACGCTTCGCCTATGCGGGTTTGGCATAGGTGGCGGATTGTTGGCGAGCCCGGGTCGCAGTTTCGACCCCGAGGCGTGACAGAGACTGTATGAACGATCCGGATCGGGGACTTCGATCCGGATCCCGAACTGGCATTTTTCTAGAAATCGTCTTTCTTGCTTCTGCGATCCGGATCGTCCAATTCCAATCCGGATCGCCGTGCGTAAAATCTCCAGAAAAGGCAGTTTTTGATCCCTATCTTCTTCCAATGGTTTCTAACCTATAAATAGGCCCTGTATTCATTTCTAGGGCATAGGATAGCCGATCCACATTAGCCAAATAGAAAAAGATAGCCGAAAAGAAAAAATCCACATATAGAGAAGAAAGGAAATCAATAGATTTATTCTATGTTTCTTCATCTATATTGATTGATTTGATTCTAGGTTTTCCATACTCACATTTTGAGTAGAATCAAATCAATGAATACTTAGATGGTATTTCCGATCTATTTTAATCTAAGTATTCGGCGGATCATCACCACCCAAACAAACAACGATTTACCCAAAATCGGCGCGTGGACTCGCGTGGCCTTGTGGATTCAAGGTGCAAGCTACGTTCGTGGATTCGAAGCGTGTATTGGGTGAAGACCGTGGATTCGGTCGGACGTCGTGGACTCGACGTTGGACGCTGTGGATTCAGCGTTGGGCGCGGATCGTGGATTCGAGAAGCGTCGTGGAGCGAGCGGAGAAGATCTACTAGGAGCGTATGGTAAAAGGTTGAGTCGTCTGTGAGTACGTTATATCACCTTGTACGTGTGTTAATTCTAGTGGATTTCGCCGTGTTATCGGTCCCGTGGTTTTTTACTCCGGTTTGGAGTTTTTCCACGTAAAAATCTTGCGTGTTCTTTTATTTTTCCGCATTGGGTTTTATTGCGCAATGATTTTTTGAGTGTTTATTGTTTACACCTATTCACCCCCCTCTAGGTGTTTTTTCCCCTATTTAGATCCAATTACTTATAACCCAACAAGTGGTATCAGAGCGGGAATAGGGTTGTAAACAATGGTTGAAGGTGGAAACATCAATCGACCCCCTTTCTTTGATGGAACAAATTATGCGTACTGGAAAGTGCGGATGAAAGCCTTTTTAATTTCCATCGACGAAAGGGTGTGGCAATCAATTGAATTAGGATGGTCTAATCCAACTGAAATTATAGATGATGTTCGCACCTTAAAACCTAGGTCGAAATGGACCAAGGAAGAGATAGATTATCTTCTTACAATGGCAAAGGAATTAATGCTCTATTTAATGCTTTGTCACAAACAGAGTTCTCTCGCGTCTCGGCATGTGAGACTGCGAAAGAAATCTGGGATGTTCTTCAAGTTACGCATGAGGGAACTAACCTTGTGAAGATTCAGAAACTGCAAATGCTTACGAGCAAGTTTGACTCTATCTCTATGGCAGAGAATGAATCTTTCACTGACTATTACACACGATTGCAAGACATCGTAAACTCATGTGCTAACTTGGGAGAGAAGATTCCAGAATTTAAAGTTGTAAGAAAAATTCTAAGAACTCTTCCTGAACGATTTCGCCCGAAGGTCGCAGCCATTGAAACAATTAAACACCCGGACGAAATGCGTGTAGAAGAATTAGTAGGTGCTTTACAAACTTATGAAATGACATTTCCTACTAACTATTCTTCTGGAAAAGCATCCTCTTCTAAGTCTTCAGGTTACGCATTGAAATCAACTAAAGAAGAAGACGCGGATTCATCCTCCTCGGACGACGACGAGAACCTTTCTATGGAGGACTTTGAGAAGCAGCTCGCTCTCTTGACAAGGAAGTTTCGCCGCAACTTTCGAAGGGGAAATCCAAGCAAAACTCCATCCTTCGGAAAGTCGAAGAAAGGCAAGGGTTCTTCAACTTACAAGTCAAGAAAGCAAGAGAACTTCTCAAAGGATAAGAAAAGTTCAGAGGGACAAGTTCAGTGCTTCAAATGTCGAGGCTACGGCCACATTTCAACGGAGTGTCCCAACAAGAATCCGGCAAAGAAGAAGGCGATGCAAGTCGTCACTTGGGATGACAACTCCACGTCAAATGAGTCATCGTCAAGTGATGAAGAAGACAACGCGACAGCTTTCCACGCGTCCACCATCTTCACCCTTCATGTGCTTAATGGCAAGTACATCCGACTCACTGTCCAACTCCACTGTTGAAAAGATTGCAACGGACGATGAATCAGATGATTCGGAAGGTGAAGATTTTGCTCTAGCCTACCACAGACTTTTGAGGGATTCAAAGAAACTGGCTAAGCAAAACAAGGGGTTGAAAGGGAGATTGCAGGATCTCGAAGAAGAAGTAAAAAGGGTAACCTCTCTCTCAACCGATCTTGAAGTGGAAAGGGATAATCTGATTAAAACAAATGTTTCCCTTCAAGAGTCCAATGAGCAACTCGAGAAGAATTATATGGATATGGTGAACAAAGCGAATTACTTCTTGAAGCTCAACGGCGAGGCTCGACAGGAAAAATTGGAAATGACGGAGACCATACGCCAACTGAAGGATGACTTAAAGAGATTTTCTTCTGGAAGGAGTAAGTTGGACAGACTTCTTGGTCTTGGTCAAAGAAATAAGTTCGGCCTCGGATACACTCAAACTGGAGACATTCCAAGTTCGAGTGGGACAGTATTTGTGCCTCAGTCGGTATCTCCTCCTCCGACACCGGAATTCACGACAAGCAACGACAACAAGCCTACTACATCCTCCTCGGGATCGTCAAGATCTAAGGTATGTTTTCGTTGTGGCATTTCAGGGCACATAAGGAGAAATTGCAAGACGGAAGCCAAACGCACACCTCAAGCACCTCTTGCAATGACTACCAAAAGGCTATTCCTCGAAAATCAACTGCAATTCAATTGAAGGAAAAGAGCCTTGGTAGTCACCGCTCAAGACGACATCATCAAGGAGCAGCAATTCTTCAAGCAAGACGCTCTCACCTAGGAGATCAACTTCACGATCATTACCGACGCACTCCAAAAAGGTTTGGGTGCGCAAAGGTGAAATTTTCCCTTGTCTTGCTACCAATGTTTCCTTGCATGCATATGATAGTTCGTCTTGGTATCTGGATAGCGGGTGTTCCCGTCATATGACCGGTGACAAAAACTGTTTTCAAACATTTGAGAAAAACTCCGGAGGACTTGTTGTTTTCGGAGATGGTCGGTCTTCCAAAATTGTTGGAAAGGGAACGGTAGCTATTCCAGATGGCCCGGTTCTAGATAATGTGTTATTTGTTCATGGCCTTAAGACTAACCTCATAAGCATAAGTCAACTTTGTGATAGTGGTTATTCAGTTAATTTTTCATCTGATAAATGCACTGTAACTGACAGAACCATGCTTTCTTTTTAAAAGGGGTTAGATCAGAAAACAATTGTTATGTAGTTCCTCATAAGATTTCTGAAAAATGTAACCTAGCATCTTTGAAAAATGAAACACTTTGGCATGAAAGGCTAGGTCACATAAACTTTAAGGAACTTGCTAGAATTTCGAACAAAGATGTGGTCAAGGGGGTTCCGAAACTTTCTTTTGAACAAAACCTTGTGTGTGGCGGTTGCCAAAAGGGAAAACAGTCTAGGACTGCACACAAGAACTTGAACCACATAGGTACAAAACGGCCTTTGGAACTTTTGCATATGGACTTAATGGGGCCAACTCGTCAACCATCTCTGGGAGGTAAATGGTATATTTTCTTATTGGTTGATGATTTTTCTAGATATACTTGGGTAGCATTTTTAAAAGAAAAAGCTGATACCTTTGATTCTTTTCTCGAAATCTGCAATCGTATTATGACTGAAAAGAATGATAGGATTACTCGAGTTAGGAGTGATAGAGGTGGGGAATTCATAAATTCCAAATTCATTGATTTTTGCACTTCTAACGGCATTAAACATGAATTCTCCGCACCTTACACACCTCAACAAAATGGTGTAGTCGAGCGCAAAAACAGGGTCGTACAGGAAATGGCACGTGTTATGCTTCACAGCCGGAACTTACCTTTTTATTTTTGGGCTGAAGCGGTGAACACTGCTGTTTATGTTATTAATCGCGTGTATTTGCGCCCGGGGACATTGAATACACCATATGAACTTTGGTTTTGTAGAAAACCTAACATCAAATATTTTCGTATCTTTGGGAGTCGGTGTTTTATTTTACGTGATCGCGAAAATCTTGGAAAATTTGACTCTCGAAGTGACGAAGGGATTTTCTTAGGTTATTCTACAAACAGCAGAGCATATCGAGTCTTTAACTTAGAATCTAAGACGATCGTAGAATCGATAAATGTTAAGGTAGATGAAGCTTTTCACTTTGAATCTGAAAAATCTACCCTCGATAATGATGATGATTGATGCATCTAACGGCTCTTCAAGTTCAACTGATGTGCAGGAATCATCTCGTGTACCTCCGGCTACTCCTCTACCTCAAACGTTACGCATCTCCAAGGATCACCCTGAATCGAACATCATTGGAGATCCACAAGAAGGAGTTAGAACACGGAGACAATTGGTTTGCGGATTTGCATGCTATGTATCTCAAATCGAACCAAAGAATGTTGATGAAGCTCTCCAAGATGACTACTGGATTAAAGCAATGCAGGAAGAGCTCCATCAATTCGAGCGAAACAAAGTCTGGGAATTAACGAAGCCTCCGAAGCAACACAATGTGATAGGTACCAAATGGATCTTCAAGAACAAGAAAAATGAAGAAGGTACTATCATCAGGAACAAAGCAAGGTTAGTTGCTCAAGGCTACTCTCAAGTAGAAGGTATAGACTTTGATGAAACTTTCGCCCCTGTAGCTAGACTCGAGTCCATTCGTATATTGTTTGCGATTGCTTGTCATTTTAAAATCAAATTATTTCAAATGGACGTTAAGAGCGCCTTTTTAAATGGGTTTTTAAATGAGGAAGTTTATGTGGCTCAACCGAAAGGTTTTGTGGATCATAAACTACCTAACCATGTTTTTCGTCTGAAAAAGGCTCTTTACGGTCTGAAACAAGCACCGCGAGCATGGTACGAAAGGTTGACAAAGCACCTTTTGGAAAAGGGCTACACTCGAGGGGGAGCTGACAGGACTCTCTTTGTGAAGCATTATCAAAACAATTTCATAGTTGCTCAAATCTATGTCGATGACATTGTTTTTGGAGCAACAAGAGATAATGATGCTTCTAAATTCGCGGAGACCATGGAAAGCGAATTTGAGATGTCCATGATGGGCGAATTGACTTATTTTCTTGGATTACAAGTTAAACAAAACGATGAAGGAATTCACTTGTGTCAATCCAAGTATGCACTGGAGTTGGTCAAAAAGTTTGATCTTGAAAATTCTAAGGATTTTCCGACTCCAATGGGAACTAGCCATAAGGGACTTGGAAGTGAATCACATAGTGAGAATGTAGACGAGAAACTGTATCGCAGTATGATTGGAAGTCTACTATATCTCACGGCTAGTCGCCCGGATATATCCTTCAGTGTTGGGATTTGTGCGAGATATCAATCAGCACCGAAGGAGGTTCACCTGAAAGCGGTGAAACGGATCATCCGATATATCAAAGGTACAATCAATTTCGGAATTTGGTATCCTATGGGAACGACTTTGGATATTGTTGGATACTCAGATGCCGATTGGGCTGGATCAGTGGATGACCGGAAAAGCACGAGTGGTGCATGCTTCTATCTTGGCCATTGCCTTGTTGCATGGCACAGTAAAAAGCAGAATTGCATAGCACTCTCGACTGCCGAAGCGGAGTACATTTCTGCAGGAAGTTGTTCAACCCAATTGATTTGGATGAAAAGCGTGTTGAGCGATTTCCGGATTTCAGCATCTTCGGTAACCATTTTATGTGACAACACTAGTGCTATTAACATTTCAAAAAACCCTGTGTTGCACTCTAGAACAAAACATATTGAACTTAGATATCATTTTCTTAGAGAGCTAGTTGAATCAAATATTCTTCAACTGTCATATATTTCAACTGAGGATCAATTAGCTGATATCTTAACAAAACCTTTGGATCAAAAACGTTTTATTCACTTGCGTAAAGCAATTGGCATGCTTTCCTTGAAATAAACTCTTTTTGAAACCTTTGCTTAGGTTAGGTTTTGTTTTTGTTTTTGTTTTGTTCTTTATCTATGTTTTGTACATAGGACATTAATTGAGCATAAATCATAATTGACTTTAATTGCATCCTTTTATGCATTTAGAAATTTATTATGCTTTTGATATCATAATATTTCAATGTTGCAATGATCATTTACGTTAATTAAACCATCTTTTAAGTGATCAAAGTCAATTTCTCTCTCAATGATCTCTTGGTATAGTCATTATCATATTTGATTGCTTAGTCGAGTATGAATGCGAGATCAATTTTTGGTTGAATACCTTATATATTAAATAATTGATAGCCAATTGAGGGGGAGTCAAAGAAATGTAAAATGCTCAAAAGATGTGGAAAGAGTTACATCCCAATGAGGAGTGTGAAAACTACCACCACATGGAGAAAATGAAAGAAAGAAAAAGATACTCCATGAATGCAAAGCAAATTTTTGTTTTAAAAATGTTGATGAAATGCATATTGAAATACTTGACTCAGTCGTATTTCATGGTTGGTATAAGGTGGGATTTTTGATAAAAGATGCTCAAAGAGCCACTCCTTCAACAGATTGTCTAGATATATTATCTAACTTATCTGGGATTTCAAACATCTATTGATCTTGGTATTTCATTTTCTTTACCAAAATTGATGATTTGATAAAGGCATTACACATAAGATCAGGATAGATGTAATTGAAGTTGTTCAACTTTAAGTGTTTTAACTTTCGTAAATTTTCGTTTCATTTTTGAGTATTTTTGATAGATTTTGCATAATCTATTTCTTGTTGTATGAAACGATGATTTTTGTTTAAAGTTGACATGGTAAAGTGCTTACATACTTTTTCTGGATTTTATGGAATTTTTCTAAATTTTTCTGGAGAAAAAGTTGAAGCCGATCCGGATCGGGTAAGTGATCCGGATCCCGAACGCAGGATTCTTCCTGCGGGTAGCCGATCCGGATCACATTCTCGATCCGATCCGGATCACGGCTAGGGTTTTTATAAGAACAAAGAGGATTTGATTTCTTTTACCCTAATCTTTTGTTCTCAAGTCTCTAGAGCTTCTCTCTCTAGATTTCTTGCATCTTGGAGCTTCCAAACTCAAAGTTCTTCGGATTCAAGTAAGTTTTATTGATCAAATCTCGGTTTTTCACAGTTTTTATATTTTTTCATCAAACGTGAGTTGAAATCATGGATCTTTTTCGTTTGTGAATGGTTTTTGATCAAATTTCTTTTGAAATAAGAACTCTGGGTCAATTAGTTTTGCTTTTATGCTGGGTTTTTACCTGATTAACGAGTTTTTAGGCTTCGATTTCTAAAAATTCGGTTTTAGGGCATAAAAGAGGAATTTTTGTAAATCATGGATTGATCTATTTTTAAAATTCTTTTTGCAAAACTAATTTGATTCTTGGCTTCTCTACATGATTATGATTGTCTAGGTACAATTTTTCAAATTTTTCAAAATTGACGATTTTTCATGTGTTCTTGAGTTGGTTTTCACAGGACACCTTTTAAACTCAAAGCACTGTTCAATGGCATTCTCTTGGATCATTCTTCTCTGGTTGCTATGGTACATACTCGAGCCACGAACAAATTAAAGCGAGCTAAGAAAAACACAACAAAAGGGTGAGTTTGTTGAGGTCAGTGACACAGAAGTGAATTGTAATGAGGTAGATTGGGCTGCATTGACAGATGATGATGATGATTCTTTGCCTGAACAAAAGGCATCTGGTAGTTCAAAAGGAAAGGCATCCTTGGACACTGGGAAAGCTCCTATGTCTGCACCAACTATCTCTGTGAAACGGAAACGACTTGCTCGACGTTTTGGACTAAGACGAGACACTAATGTTGACACGCCAATAGCTCCTGACTCTCCGCCACGTGTTGAAGAAGTATTCGTTAACAATGATCGTCTTAGAGCTTTTGCACATCGCGAATGCATTGGCGAAAGGCACGTTAACATTGAGGCTCTACTAGGTCACTCCCCTGAATTTGGTGTTTTGATTGAACAAGCAAACCTTATTCAAGTATGTCGTTTCCCAGAAACTCTTGGCTACTGTTTGCATCATGTGAGGACCTTCTATACTAATGCACGGCATCTTCGAGAGTTTGAGAACGGTCCTATGGAGTTCTACACGAATATCCAAGGCACAAGGTTTAAGATCACTCCACAATTGATTGGCGAGGTTTTGGGAATGGAAGCCAGCAAGACAGGAGTTCACTACTTGAAGGGGGTAAATTTGACAAACACATTATGGCGAAAAGTTATCGAGGGAATTTGTCTCGAGGGAACACAATCAACCGAAAAATCTGTTCGATCTAAAGAACTTCGTCTTGAATATCGCTTCTTAAACTTCATCACATGTTACAATATACTTCCAAACATGCAGACGAAGGTTGTGAGATGGGATCGGTTGTTGTTTTTGTATCTCATAGGACATCCATCAGAGGCAAAGGCATTGAATATCAACATTCCGTACATTATCTGGAATAGAATGGCGCGATATGTTGAGCATCCTCATCCCACTGAGAGAATTCCATTTCCATTGATTATAATGAGGATTTTAAAGAAATTTCAGGTTGACATTACTTCAACAACTTATCATCAATGTCTGAGCATGATAGATGAGTCTACCATTGTCAAATCCCTCCATAAGTTGCCACATGTCACTCCAGCTCCTGCATCTGGAACGAAGCCCGGTACAAGCACTGCTGCATCACCATCTCGACAAGCACCTGGCACAGATGATGAAGCATCACTAACATCAATTATCAAGGAACAACAGCGCCTATCTGTTAAGCAAGAACAAATTTTGAGGGAGCAACAAAGAATTTCGAATGAGCTTGAAATCGTCACAGCAGCTCATATTACCATAACCAAAAGGGTCAATTCAATGACCAAGCGGGTAAAGAAGATGTTCTATAAAATGGGTTGCACAAGCTCTGAAGCCTCGGATTCTGATGAATGATCACTTTTTGACTGATTTATCTTTCTCTTTTCTTTTTGTGCAGGATTTTTAGGACTTAGTTTTTGTTCTAACTTGTAGTTTAGTTCTCAGATTGTGCATATTAATAGAACTTTTTAACTCTCCTTATATTTTGTAGCTTTTGCTACATTTTTGGCTTTATTTGTGACAAAAAGGGGGAGAGAGTGTCACGCCCCGGAAACCGGGCTCGTCTACAGATCCGCCGTGCACACGGAATTTTCCGCGTACACGAAGCGCTGGTAACCTGCTCAGATATAATCTAACAATAAAAGAGGATAATACAGAGCTGAAATAGAAGAACCACATAGTATCTCAGACTGGGACTACAAATAACACTGTAATAAGTACAATAATCTCCCAGCTCACCAAAATAGTACAACCAGCTGGCTAACGCCAGACCCAAAATAAAAGGGGAATACCACAGTCTGAGTGAAGGGTACAGCCTCTATCTACAGCTCTCAGTCTCCCAGGAGATCTATCTATTCGGCGATCCCCTTACCACGATCCGCTGCCGATGGCCTAGCAGCTCCCGCAGATGACTCTGCAAAATAAGGGAGAAGGAAGAAACATAAAATAACAATGGGGGTGAGAACTATCAGATAAACCAATAGCCTCCCCTAGTGGGTAAAAACCTCAACTCTGACGCACCCACTAGGACTACTAGAGGCAAAAGGGAAAAGGTGAAGTGGTAGGATAAGTAAGGTACTGAAACAGTAAAACTACCACTACTATGCCTCTACTGCGGTACTGGCTATCAAAACTGTATGCATGCATCAGTAAACAAAAGCTGTCCAAAATAACCCAATCCGTCATCTGATCCACGATCGGTACTGCCTGCTCCGCTCTCATCATCGGGCAAAAATCCGCGCCGACGTGATAGCAAAACTGTCAACAACTGTCTGGCCCCAGCCTCTAGAGTGGAACTCGAGGGGAGCGACCCACACGAGTAAAGCATCACCGGGCAACAACCGCGCCGGTATGATAAGTCTCAAATTCACCGGGCAACAACCGCGCCGGTATGATAAGTCTCAAAAGCAGGACTGGATCATGACTATGATCAAAGTGGGAAAGACCATCCACTAAAGAAGCCTGATACCCAATCAGATGCAATAGTACTCAATAAGTGGGAAACATCATCCACTAGAGGAAACCCAACCCCAGCTAATGCAAAATAAACCAGGCTCAACCCCTATCTGATGCAAGGACAACATCTGGTCGACCGCCTACCGTCCGCGGTCACCGCAATACCCCACAAATCCACAATCTAATGCAAAATAAACCAGAATCAACCCCTATCTGATGCAAGGACAAACATCTGGTCGACCGCCTACTGTCCGCGGTCACCGCAATACCCCACAAATCCACAATCTAATGCAACCTTGGCTACACTATCCCAAACCCCTGCTCACACTTGAGCAACAACATATGAATGCAAAGGACAACAATGAAAACATGTTCAAATCCCAATATGATAGTGTAGCAATAAATAGTGGCCTTACCTGATGTCCGGGCATGCATGCAACTGTCTTTATTTTTAAAAGTTGTAAAATAGTGTCAAAGGTTTAAAACAATTGATTTACTGAATAAAAGTCATTTGCATGCGAGATCATAGCCTTTGTCTCAATCACAGTGTCCCAATATAAGTCATCATATCATTTGTGGGGTTATATTAAATTTTAGGGGAGTTTGTCCCAGCGGTCCTTGTCATTTGTCATATTAATTTGTCCCAATAGTTCTCATCAATTGTCATATTAGTTCGTCCCAATTGTCATATTAGTTCGTCCCAATAGTTCTCATTAATTGTCATATTAGTATGTCCCAATAGTTCTCATCAATTGTCCTGTTAGTTGTCCCAATGGTTCTCATCAATTGTCACATTATTTTAGGGGATTTCTAGTAATCCCAGTGAGTTTGTCAAAAATGAGGTAAGCAACAACCGCCCACCTCGAAGCAGCTCAAACAACACCCCAGGTAGTCTCCTGGTTGTCCACAGTCCTCAAATCCTGCAAATCAACGCTCCCGGTATAAATACAAATCCCAAAAAGTACAATATTTGCTGTTTTTCAGACAGCACGGGAAAAGAGGAGTTTTTCACCTCTAAAATGAGCTCCTAAAATCCCAGAAAAATCACGGTTGCGTTCCTCGCGAAGAGTAGATCAAAATCGACTCTTTGAACGCCTCGATCTGATGCTCCTACGCCAAGATAAAAATCGGAGAAGTCGGTGCTGTCCAAAAAATTACCACAGTAAAAAGGGGGGTCAAAGAGGGCTCGGGAAACGTGCCAAAAGTATGAAACGGAGCAAAATGATCAACACGGAAATCGAAGCCCTACCTCTTACGGTCGTGCTGTCGCAAAAATCGTCCAAAAATTCCACCCGGTTAGCCCGCAGTGAATTTTCGACGGAACTGCGACGGGAAATGGGCCTAAAAAGAAAATCGTCGCAGTGCGCCGCGTCGCAGATATCTCACTATCTGTAAATCCTAAAATCCTGAGATTGTAGAGAGAGAGAGAGGAGAGAGAGAGGAAAAACTTTCGTATTGGGAGTTTTCTCTGATTCTCTCTCTAAGGCACGCAACCCGAGGTGCAAAGAGAGGGGGTGGGGGCTTCTTATATAGTGGGCCAAAAGGAATATTCCCACACGAGATCCTGATCCGAACACGAAACACCGAAACGGGCCAACCAGGAAGCGCCACGTGTCCCCAAACAGGAAACAGCCGTGCAGGGCCAATGAAAAATCGCCACGTGTCCCACGTGGTGTACGCCCGGTCCGCGCTCCGGGTCTTCCGGAAGTTGTCGGCCAATCCGGGTTCGCCACGTGTCACCGTCCACAGGCCTTCTAGAAGCCGGCCAGCCAATCACGAGCTGCCACGTGGCACGGGAATAATTCGGTGCCCCGGTGCACGCCAGGCCCGTGGACCGCGCACCCGAGCGCCTGCCCGCGCCTGCCCGCGCTGCCCGCGCCTGCCCGCGCCTGCCCGCGCCGCGCTCCTCCGCGCTCCGCCGCTGCGCCGCTGCCCGCCGCCGTGCGCCGCCGCCCGCCGCCGCTCGCCGGTCGCCGGAACAGTAATTCCGGCGGCCGGAGTTACTGTTCCGGTGAACAGTAACCTAGTGCCCAAAAATTAAAGTGAATATACCATTTCGACCGTTTTCGCGCGCTGAGTCCAAATACGACGTCCGTTTCGCCAAATTCTCATCCGAAATTTTGCAAAAAGCTCCCGGAAAATCCCATTTGCTCCGATTTTCGCGCAGAGTCAATTAAAAATATCCAATTTCGTTTCTACAAGCTCCGTTGCACAGTACAAGCCTTCTACAGTCACTATTAATGTTGCGGAGGTTCTGCGGGAGTCCGGATCATCACATTCTCCCCCACTAAAAGAGTTTCGTCCTCGAAACGAGACTAAACAATAATACTCAGTCCGACGTCTCGAATAAGTAGGGGTGAGCATCCCTCATCTCCGACTCGAGCTCCCAAGTAGTCTTGCGCTCGTCATGATTGCCCCGTTGGATTTTCACCTAAGGAATGGCCCGATACGCTCCAATACCTCAAAGGGTCCAATATATCAGGGGCTAAGTTTCCCACGAATGCCGAATCTCCTGATTCCTTTGGACGGCGAGACTTTCAGGAATACATGATCTCCAACTTGAAATTCCAAGTCTCGTCGCCGAACATCGGCATAGCTCCTTTGCCGGCTTTGGGCGGTCTGAAGATACATCCGACTCGCTCGGATCTTCTCCTCTGCCTCTAACAATACGTCTGGTCCCAAGGTCCGCCTCTCGCCCACATCACTCCAATAAAGTGGTGATCGACACTTGCGTCCATACAACGCTTCAAACGAAGTCATCTGAATGCTCGCTTGAAAACTGTTGTTGTACGCGAGCTCAGCCGAGGGTAAGTGTCGAATCCACCCTCCGCCGAAATCCAAGATGTATGCTCTTAGCATACCCTCCAAGATCTGCATAATCCGCTCTGACTGCCCATCAGTCTACGGAGGAAAAGCCGTACTAAACCTGAGTTGAGTCCCCCGGGCTCAAATCTCAGGTCTCTAACGGATACAAAATAGAGGCGGGCACTTAGATAACCGCACCACCTCATTTAAGTACAGCTGGACAAGTGACTAAGTAGTCTACACCAGCAAATGCATCCGCTCCTCCCAGGGCACCTGGTAATCCAACCCCCATGTCCACGGGCACAGTTGCTCGATCCGAGTACCTCTGTACTCCTGAGGTTCCTAATAAAATCCCCCAAATGATCCCTTATCTAATTCCCGGTAATCCCTCCCAATGCCGAAGTGAACCTACTTCCTACATCTCAAAAAGCACCGGCGCCCCGTAGGCCCCAAACTATGCTAGCCAAAAACAGTTCCGCACCCAAAGCGAAACATCCGCCTCGCTAGCGAAGTCAAAACTACAGAGGCAAAGAAAGCCCTGCGGCAACCCCGGCACACAGACCTCTCCTGGCCTGGCTCCCCAAAAGATCGTCCTCGCAGCACAATCAACCGCCGCGAAAAGGGATACTGAGCCAGCCAGTTTATCTATGTACCATGATCAAGTCCCGCAGCTGAGTCATGACCATCAGGTCTACTGGCATAATCCAGGACTCATCTGTACCGGTCAGGACCGACGACACACCTCCATGCGCTAAAAGATCGGGAATACGTACCTCCCGTGCATAAGGTGACCGTCCTACCCCTAACCCATGCAATGAAGTAAATGTACTCCTAACGCATATCTAGCATGCTCAAGTGCAATACAATGCAAAATCTAATGCCAAAAGGCAAAATAATTAATAATACCTGCCACCACATGGTCGGCTGCTGCAAAGTCCTCCACCTGAGCGGCATAAACCCGACCGCTCTGAGCTGGCGGCTGGTGATCAGCGGGGTAAAAAGATGGGGATTCGCTCACTGGAGCATAAGGCCGTTGAGCTGACGACCGTTGCTGAGATACGAAGGGAGCCGAAACTGAAGAAGATGCTGCTGGGGTCGAAAAGGGGCATGAAGCTCGAACATGGCCTGACTGTCCACATTTATAACAACGACCCCACCTCTGATCACAGGTGTGTGACAAATGAGGTCCTCCACAGAATATACATCTGTCTCTATCGCGAAGCCGTGGCTGTCCCGACTGCTGCTGCTGCTGCTGTTGCGGGGGTCTCTGGGATCCACCAGGCCCTCGCTGCTCCGAACGTCCATGGCCCGTGAACTGAGGCGGTGGCGGTCGGGGCGGCCTCCAAGAACTGGCCTGTCCCTCGTCGTGCTGTGCTGGACGCTTTTTGTCAGAACTCTGAGCGACCAAGCCCCCACGTCTGGCAATGACGTGGTCTCCCCTTTCAACCCACTGTGCATGCTCTGCTGCCTCCTCCAAGGTCTGCAGTCGCTGAGCGTGCACCAAAGTATAGGTTTCTGGGCGCAGACCCGACTCAAAGAGCTCCACCTGGTGCGGTCCGTCCCTGGCGACATAGGGTACGCAGTTGAGCAACCGCCTGAACTCCTGAAAGTAGTCCAATGCTGTCCGGTCGCCTTGCTGAAGATTCTTCAAATCATCTTCTAGCTTTTTCTTCACACTTGTGGAAAAGTACGTATCCAGAATCATCTTCTTAAACTCTGCCCAGGGTAGCTGTCGAGTGATCCGAAACTCCAGGGGCTCCACCCGACGCCACCATGCATCAGCATCCCCGTCTAAACAGTGTACAGCCATATGTACCCTGTACTTCTGGTCTATGAAGAAGTCCTGGAATAACTTCTCCATTGACGAAAGCCAAGTCCCAATCTCCCAAGGCTCAGTATTCCGCCCTGAAAACCTAGGCGGTCCCCGCTTACAAAACTGAGTAAGTTTGTCAGCAAACTCCTGCTCCTCAGCAGGAGTCAATGGCCGAATTGCTCCCTGAGCAACAGGGGATGCCGTGGTCACCGGTCCAACTGGGGGAGCCACAGCAGGGGAGGAAGGTACGGGAGAACTCTCTGGGGGTGCAACAACAGGCTGCGCCCTCTGCTCTAACATCTGCGTCAGCCGACCTATGGCCTCCTCCTGACGCCGCACGGCCTCTGACATCTGGGCCATCAGAGCCTGAAGCTCCTGCACCTCACTCTGCTGGCCCTGCTCGGACTCCTCCGGCTCGGGCTCAGAGGAAGAAGGCTGCGAACGCGTCAACATTCTACGTTGCGGAGGCATCCTACCACAAGAAACCACACTCAGTATCATCACCCCACACGACCCAATCCAGCGAAAGTTAAAGACATTCTCCTATTTCTGTGACTTTATGTTGTCTGCAGCCAACATAACAGTCTACCAGAAGTAGGCTATGTCGATCCCTCTTCCTTCACTGGAAGAGTCAAATAACCCAACCACCGACTTTCGCTAAGAACAGCACGTCTCTCACGCCCTATCATCCTAGGGTCTGCCAAAAGCCTAGGGTTTCCTAAGTCCCAACTGACCTATCCCTAAGCTCTGATACCAACTTAATCTGTCACGCCCCGGAAACCGGGCTCGTCTACAGATCCGCCGTGCACACGGAATTTTCCGCGTACACGAAGCGCTGGTAACCTGCTCAGATATAATCTAACAATAAAAGAGCATAATACAGAGCTGAAATAGAAGAACCACATAGTATCTCAGACTGGGACTACAAATAACACTGTAATAAGTACAATAATCTCCCAGCTCACCAAAATAGTACAACCAGCTGGCTAACGCCAGACCCAAAATAAAAGGGGAATACCACAGTCTGAGTGAAGGGTACAGCCTCTATCTACAGCTCTCAGTCTCCCAGGAGATCTATCTATTCGGCGATCCCCTTACCTCGATCCGCTGCCGATGGCCTAGCAGCTCCCGCAGATGACTCTGCAAAATAAGGGAGAAGGAAGAAACAGAAAATAACAATGGGGGTGAGAACTATCAGATAAACCAATAGCCTCCCCTAGTGGGTAAAAACCTCAACTCTGACGCACCCACTAGGACTACTAGAGGCAAAAAGGGAAAAGGTGAAGTGGTAGGATAAGTAAGGTACTGAAACAGTAAAACTACCACTACTATGCCTCTACTGCGGTACTGGCTATCAAAACTGTATGCATGCATCAGTAAACAAAAGCTGTCCAAAATAACCCAATCCGTCATCTGATCCACGATCGGTACTGCCTGCTCCGCTCTCATCATCGGGCAAAAATCCGCGCCGACGTGATAGCAAAACTGTCAACAACTGTCTGGCCCCAGCCTCTAGAGTGGAACTCGAGGGGAGCGACCCACACGAGTAAAGCATCACCGGGCAACAACCGCGCCGGTATGATAAGTCTCAAATTCACCGGGCAACAACCGCGCCGGTATGATAAGTCTCAAAAGCAGGACTGGATCATGACTATGATCAAAGTGGGAAAAACCATCCACTAAAGAAGCCTGATACCCAATCAGATGCAATAGTACTCAATAAGTGGGAAACATCATCCACTAGAGGAAACCCAACCTCCAGCTAATGCAAAATAAACCAGGCTCAACCCCTATCTGATGCAAGGACAACATCTGGTCGACCGCCTACCGTCCGCGGTCACCGCAATACCCCACAAATCCACAATCTAATGCAAAATAAACCAGAATCAACCCCTATCTGATGCAAGGACAAACATCTGGTCGACCGCCCACTGTCCGCGGTCACCGCAATACCCCACAAATCCACAATCTAATGCAACCTTGGCTACACTATCCCAAACCCCTGCTCACACTTGAGCAACAACATATGAATGCAAAGGACAACAATGAAAACATGTTCAAATCCCAATATGATAGTGTAGCGATAAATAGTGGCCTTACCTGATGTCCGGGCATGCATGCAACTGTCTTTATTTTTAAAAGTTGTAAAATAGTGTCAAAGGTTTAAAACAATTGATTTACTGAATAAAAGTCATTTGCATGCGAGATCATAGCCTTTGTCTCAATCACAGTGTCCCAATATAAGTCATCATATCATTTGTGGGGTTATATTAAATTTTAGGGGAGTTTGTCCCAGCGGTCCTTGTCATTTGTCATATTAATTCGTCCCAATAGTTCTCATCAATTGTCATATTAGTTCGTCCCAATTGTCATATTAGTTCGTCCCAATAGTTCTCATTAATTGTCATATTAGTATGTCCCAATAGTTCTCATCAATTGTCCTGTTAGTTGTCCCAATGGTTCTCATCAATTGTCACATTATTTTAGGGGATTTCTAGTAATCCCAGTGAGTTTGTCAAAAATGAGGTAAGCAACAACCGCCCACCTCAAGCAGCTCAAACAACACCCCAGGTAGTCTCCTGGTTGTCCACAGTCTTCAAATCCTGCAAATCAACGCTCCCGGTATAAATACAAATCCCAAAAAGTACATTATTTGCTGTTTTTCAGACAGCACGGGAAAAGAGGAGTTTTCACCTCTAAAATAAGCTCCTAAAATCCCAGAAAAATCACGGTTGCGTTCCTCGCGAAGAGTAGATCAAAATCGACTCTTTGAACGCCTCGATCTGATGCTCCTACGTCAAGATAAAAATCGGAGAAGTCGGTGCTGTCCAAAAATTACCACAGTAAAAAGGGGGGTCAAAGAGGACTCGGGAAACGTGCCAAAAGTACGAAACGGAGCAAAATGATCAACACGGAAATCGAAGCCCTACCTCTTACGGTCGTGCTGTCGCAAAAATCGTCCAAAAATTCCACCCGGTTAGCCCGCAGTGAATTTTCGACGGAACTGCGACGGGAAATGGGCCTAAAAAGAAAATCGTCGCAGTGCGCCGCGTCGCAGATATCTCACTATCTGTAACTCCTAAAATCCTGAGATTGTAGAGAGAGATAGAGGAGAGAGAGAGGAAAAACTTTCGTATTGGGAGTTTTCTCTGATTCTCACTCTAAGGCACGCAACCCGAGGTGCAAAGAGAGGGGGGTGGGGGCTTCTTATATAGTGGGCCAAAAGGAATATTCCCACACGAGATCCTGATCCGAACACGAAACACCGAAACGGGCCAACCAGGAAGCGCCACGTGTCGCCCAAACAGGAAACAGCCGTGCACGGGCCAATGAAAAATCGCCACGTGTCCCACGTGGTGTACGCCCGGTCCGCGCTCCGGGTCTTCCGGAAGTTGTCGGGCCAATCCGGGTTCGCCACGTGTCAGCCGTCCACAGGCCTTCTAGAAGCCGGCCAGCCACTCACGAGCTGCCACGTGGCATGGGAATAATTCGGTGCGCCCGGTGCACGCCAGGCCCGTGGACCGCGCACCCGAGCGCCTGCCCGCGCCTGCCCGCGCTGCCCGCGCCGCGCTCCTCCGCGCTCCGCCGCTGCGCCGCTGCCCGCCGCCGTGCGCCGCCGCCCGCCGCCGCTCGCCGGTCGCCGGAACAGTAATTCCGGCACCGGAGTTACTGTTCCGGCGTGAACAGTAACCTAGTGCCCAAAAATTAAAGTGAATATACCATTTCGACCGTTTTCGCGCGCTGAGTCCAAATACGACGTCCGTTTCGCCAAATTCTCATCCGAAATTTTGCAAAAAGCTCCCGGAAAATCCCATTTGCTCCGATTTTCGCGCAGAGTCAATTAAAAATATCCAATTTCGTTTCTACAAGCTCCGTTGCACAGTACAAGCCTTCTACAGTCACTATTAATGTTGCGGAGGTTCTGCGGGGGTCCGGATCATTACAGAGAGTTTAAGAGAGAACTTGGACAATGCAACTTGAACAAATGACGAAAATGTATGAACATTGTGAATATCAAGGTAAGTATGATCTCAACTTCAACTTTGGTGAAAATGTATGAACATTGTGAATATCAAGGTAAGTATGATCTCAACTTCAACTTTGGTTTGGTTTTTCTTTTGTTGATTGGTTGCATGTCCCTACTAACTATTCGACTAACTATTTGGGCATGTAATATGACTAACAAGTTGATGTTGGACTAACAGTTTGTGACATTTGGTTCTTGAATGCCTAGAAGATATGTTGGTTTTTAACTATGATTCTCTTACATATCTGAATTCTTCAAATGTCATGATGAGAATAAACTCTATCTCTGTACTTGGTTTTGTATGTTTCAATTCTTGAGGTATCTAACGCTTTTGTTTGTCAAGAATGCTTTATTTGTGCAGAGAGTACAGATGTCTAAGTCTAGAGTCTGTTTTAGGAGTTTATCTCATGTTTCTAATTTTTGGATCTTCATTGTAAATTTTTGTTGTATGGTGATAGCAACAAAAATATCTTTTTGAATTTTCTTTTGTGGATTTGTGTTTTGTCACGAAACCGCCAAAGGGGGAGATTGTTACGGAATTTGAGTTGGCGTATTTCGTGAAAGTATTAAGTCTTGAAGATTGAAGATGAAAAACTTTGGATCATATACCTCAATCTCAAGAAAGAAGAATTCAAAAGGATCAGGTATGTTTAACTAAAGTTTTTGGTGATCCGAATACTTCTTATAGTGTAGAAACACCTGGAAGAATGTTTTATTGCATAAACATCAAAAACTGGACATGGGACATGTTCAGGATCCGGATCGGGCTCAGCAATCCGGATCCCGAAGGGTGTTCGTTCATACACTGTTTCAATCCGGATCGCAGCATTTCATGATCCGGATCCCGAACACTGGTTTTACCTTTTCACTTGCACGATCCGGATCAGGAATTGCAATCCGGATCCCGAACGTGATGTTTGGTGAAACTGTATGAACGATCCGGATCGGGGACTTCGATCCGGATCCCGAACTGGCATTTTTCTGGAAATCGTCTTTCTTGCTTCTGCGATCCGGATCGTCCAATTCCAATCCGGATCGCCGTCGGTAAAATCTCCAGAAAAGGCAGTTTTTGATCCCTATCTTCTTCCAATGGTTTCTAACCTATAAATAGGCCCTGTATTCATTTTCTAGGGCATCATCGGCAAATAGATAGCCGAAAATCATTGCACAAATAGAAAAAGATAGCCGAAAAGAAAAATCCACATATAGAGAAGAAAGGAAATCAATAGATTTATTCTATGTTTCTTCATCTATATTGATTGATTTGATTCTAGGTTTTCCATACTCACATTTTGAGTAGAATCAAATCAATGAATACTTAGATGGTATTTCCGATCTATTTCTAATCTAAGTATTCGGCGGATCATCACCACCCAAACAAACAACGATTTACCCTAAATCGGCGCGTGGACTCGCGTGGCCTTGTGGATTCAAGGTGCAACTACGTTCGTGGATTCGAAGCGTAGTATTGGGTGAAGACCGTGGATTCGGTCGGACGTCGTGGACTCGACGTTGAACGCTGTGGACTCAGCGTTGGGCGTGGATCGTGGATTCGAGAAGCGTCGTGGAGCGAGCGGAGAAGATCTACTAGGAGCGTATGGTAAGAGGTTGAGTCGTCTGTGAGTACGTTATATCACCTTGTACGTGTTTCAATTCTAGTGGATTTCGCCGTGTTATCGGTCCCGTGGTTTTTTACTCCGGTTTGGAGTTTTTCCACGTAAAAATCTTGCGTGTTATTTTATTTTTCCGCATTGGGTTTATTTGCGCAACGATTTTTGAGTGTTTATTGTTTACACCTATTCACCCCCCCTCTAGGTGTTTTTTCCCCTATTTAGATCCAATTACTTATAACCCTACAGCATGCGGTGCCGCCCGCATGCGGTGCTGCCCGCATGCGCGGCCCCGCGCGGCCCGTGTGGCCGCGCCGCCCGCATGCGGTGCTGCCCTCATGTGCGGCTCCGCGCGTGCCGGAATCCGGCGATGATGCCCTCTTCTTCCCCCCCCCCCCGTTTGCTAAAAACGAGAAATCAAGAAAGCAAGAATTCAAGAACCCTAAATTATTCTCACCTCGGTTTCGGCGCTTAGGTTGGTCGAGGGGAGGGTCGTTCCGTTCTTGCGTGCCCGGTATCGAAGGGTGTGCCGGCGATCTTCCCTCTCCTCGGTTGCTCCGCCTTGGCTCTCCTCACGATCGGTGGGAAGGAAAAGGGTTGGGGAAGTCGGTTCCTCGTTGCGCTTGGGGTCGCGTACGCCTATGGTGAGGTGTGTTGAGAAGAGTCGAACCCTGTTTCCCCAAAACGCTAAATAAACTGAGCGGTCCAAAAGAGCACTGGGGATGAACCCAATACCAAAACCAAAAAGATTTAATAAGTCGGATGTGAACCAGGGTCCGGTTCGCCTTGAAAAATCGGGTTGATCGCCTGAACCGTCAGCAACCTTCCGGAATTTATTCTGGGAGATTCCGGAGTCGGAATCCAAAACCGATCGCGACGCCGTTCTCCGTTTCGCGAGCTTTATTGTCTAAAAATACCCGCGAGCCCCGACGGTCTGCCCGGAAATAATAAAAATAATATTAGTTCACCCTCCGGACCCCCGACGCGAAAAACGGCGCGCAAAATCAAAAGAACCCAAGATTAAAAGATCCTAAGCATTTTAAAAACAGCGGCTACTACACCGAAGCTCCTGCACCTCACTCTGCTGACCCTGTGCTTACTCCTCCTGCTCAGGCTCAAGGGAGGAGGAAGGCTGAGAACGTGTCAGCATCCTGCGTCGGGGAGGCATCGTGCCCACCTGCAATCCACATGCAAACATCAGGATAGCACCAAACAACACTCGACCCAATCTAGCGAAAGTCTAAGACATGTCATCCATTCCACAGCATTATGTTGTCTGCAGCCAATATAATCGCTTAGGAGAATAAACATGCCAATCACTCATCCCATCCCTTGGGAGAGGCATAAAACTCAATCAGGACTCTCGCTAACAGTCACGACTCTCACGTAGTCATCCTAATGTCCAACCACAAGCCTAGGGTTTCTAAGTCCTCAATGACCTATAACCTAGGCTCTGATACCACTCTAATCTGTCACGCTCCGGCGTCGAAACTGCGACCCGGCTCGCCAACAGATCCGCCGCCTATACAGTGAACCCCGTATAGACGAAGCGTCTAACCTGCAAAAGATAGATACTATACTAAACAGATATCAGAGCTGAAAATAAACTGCTAGAAATAAAATGTATATAATACAAAGTCCTCACCAAAGTACATAAGTCACTCAACTCTGAAAGAAAAGTACAACTCTATACCTCACTACAAGGTCTCTCAACAAGAACTCTCAAAATATAAAAAGGGTACATCTACTCTCTGGAAGACGACTGGTAGGGATCTAGCTCGCGGCTCTCTTACCTCGGTTTGAAGAAGCAACAACTGGAGCAGCAGGAACAGGAGTAGAAGTCCCTGGGGAAAAAGACACCACGACGGATGTGAGAACTACATCCCACAGTAGTCCTCAGTGGGTGCCGTCAACAAGCCCAACGGTCTGCCCACTAAATCTACTAGAGGCATAAGGTAATAAATGAAATACTGAAGGAAAGAGCTGGAAATGAAAAACTCTACAGCTACTATGCCCCTATCTAGATGCTCAAAAAGTGGAACAGATGATAACATGATGCATCTATTAACTCTCAGGTATAGTAACCCAAAACTATATTGACTGCCACATAGGGTCCAGTCAAACCTGCGCCCACCTACTGCCGCACATCCTCAACAGGACGGTCTACCGTAGGGTGTCCATGTCTGCCACATCTGGGCCAGCCAGAGGGACGGCGTCGACAAGTCACGATAGAAGAACTCAATCTCACGCCGGTTACAACAACCCGGTCTAAAGCTCAATCTCAACGCCGGTTACAACAACCCGGTCTAAAGCTCAATCTCAACGCCGGTTACAACAACCCGGTCTCGCCTACTCCGGAGTGGCACTCGAGGGGAGCGACCCGCTCGAGTCAATAAGTAACCCATGTCCAACAGCTCTGACAAGTATCTCAGCCAATGAGGCAAAAGTCGACACTATGCTCAAAGTGGAGACTCACTCAATCCACAATGCAAAAACCTAGCCGTAACTGATGCATAACACTAATCGGTCCAACCACCCACAGTTCGCGGTTGCCAAAACAATAACCCGAGTCGATAATTGTCACGCCCCGGGGGTTTGTTTTAGCGGAAACGGTTCACAAAAGGTACTCATTTGGCGCGTAAATTTTTTTTTTTTTTTTGAAAAATAAACCTTCTTCCCCGGCGCATGCCCAGACCCGCCGCATACACAGAATCACTCTGCAAACGGACAGAGTCTCCTCTGTATATGCACGGCGTAGCAGCTAATACAAGTCCCAAACGCAATCATCCATTCAATCACAACAGTCCTAACATATAACTATGTACCATAACTGAGTAGAAAGCACGACCAAGAAATTTTAAAAGGATAAATCCACAGTCGTTGAAAACGGCGCCTACCCGGCACCCTGAGTTTGAAAACGCGTTCGAAAACAGCATAAATCCACAGGGTTTTGAAAACAGTGCCCACACGACACTTGAGTTTTGAAATTCGTTTTCACAATCCATAAATCCACAGGGTTTTGAAATTAGTGCCCACACGACACTTAAATTTTTGAAAACAATTTTCGCAATCTTTCCTTTGGTTTTTCTTTTGCTTTTCCAAACGGCCAACAGAAGTGAAAGGAAAAATAAATACATAAGAGGACTACCAAATAGAGACCATGCCGACATCCACACCGACCCCACGAGGGTATCGAGAACCACACGAAGAACTACAAATGTGAATGAAATGCAAAGATAGAAAAAAAGGAAAGACAGTCCGGGGTCCCCAGCGACCCAGAAGCTCCTGCCCCGTCCTCACCGTCGCCTACCTCTCCCCCCGTCTGGACCCTGTCACGAAGTGGGAAGTCAGTGACGAATGATAATAGTAGAGCAGGAAAAGTAGTAAAACAAACCGTAAAGCAAACCGGAGCGACCACCCTCCCAAGAGGGAAAAGATAACCTGTACCCCTGTATCCTGCAATACCCGACCACGTCGGACAGCTAAACCGACGGGCCGTACCGTACCTGCAATACCCGACCACGTCGGGCAACTAAACCGACGGGTCGCACCGTACCTGCAATACCCGACCACGTCGGGCAACTAAACCGACGGGTCGCACCGTACCTGCAATACCCGACCACGTCGGGCAACTAAACCGACGGGTCGCACCGCTCGCACCTCGGCGCCTCAAACCCCACAACTACTAAGGGGCCCCACTACGTCACCTCGTGGGTATACACGGGTCAATGACCGCTTTTCCGGAAAAGCGCACCCTTTGCGGTGGCCAAACCGCGGGTGCGCGTGCTGCAGCCTCGAGCAAAGTAACCATAACCACTATCATGTTAGCATCATAATATATAAACAAGAGTAAAACGGTGACATGTATAATCAAAAGAAAAACGGTAATATGTGTGATCGAGAGTAACCCGCTAACATGTACAATCAAAAGCAAGGCGGTAATATGTGTAATCGAAAGTGACCCGCTAACATGTAATCTCAAAAATGAAACGACCGCCGGAGACCGACGCTACGCACCACGATGAAACCCACCAAAAAATAAACATGAACATAACGACATTAAACATTAAGGGATTCTAAGGGTGTACCCACCTGAAATGCGGAGAAGAAAGTGTGCGGAAACTTCAGTTAAAACGCTCCCACCTTGCGTTCGAAAAGAGCTACAGTAAGAAGCATCATTAATAAACTCGTCGTGGTCAAAAACACTCAAAAACGGGGCGAAACGGGCCAAAAACGGAGCTTGTGGGCTCTTTGGCTGCAGTCTGGTGCACGGATCCAGGCGTGGACCGGGTTCAGGGCAGGAGACGGCGTGGGCGCAGACCGGGAGCACAGCACAGTGAGCCGCTGGTGCATGGACGGCGTCGCGGACCGGGTTCACGGCCACAGTGACAGCGGCCGTAGACCGGGCGCACGCCTCGGCAGGGTGCGCCGTTGCGTCTTGGGCCGGGCCGCGCACGGGAGAAAGGCGCGCGCCGGGTCCATCGTTTCCCGCTACGGTGGCGAACACCGGGTGCACGCCTAGGGCGTGCACCGCGCGGCCTGGCGCACGCTCCCGTGCGCCGGGTCTGCGCCCCCGGGTCACGGAGGGAGTGCGCCGGGTGCACGCCAGGTACGGTGGACCGCGGCCGTACCAGGGTGAACAGTAACCCCTTTTTTCGTCTCCCGCGGCTCCGGCGATGACCCCGCGAACGCGGCGACTGCGGCGACGACTCCGTGGGCATGGTAACGGCGGCGGCGGCCTCCCGTTTAACAACGGCGGCGGCGGCTTCCCGTTACCACCAAACCCACGCGACGTTCGACACCCGAACGACCATCGCCCAACCCTCGACCCCACAGAAAAAACAAACGGAAACAACGCGATCACTTACCGACCCTGCGAGGAAGAGGAAAAAAAGATCGTCCTCTGTCTCCAACGTAAAGCTCCCCGAAAGATGGATTCTCCGTTCTTCCTTCTCCTTTCCTCGGTTCTATACGCCAATACTTGAATTGAGAAATGGGGATTGGGGCTTTTTCCTCTCTTTTTTTTTGTACGCCCCCGATACCCTAACGCACCATCCAAGGCGATGAGAATAGGAAAATAAAACCCTAGTCCCCAAACTCAACACTCAACGATCGGGCGCTGACCAGGGGTCCAATCTTACCTCGAAAAGCGTGCCGATCGTCCGCACGCTTTTTGATGCACCCGGAACTGCTGGTTACCTTCAGGAATTTATTCTGGGAGATTCCGGGGTCGGAATTCAAATCCGATCGCGCCACCGTTCTCCGTTTTGCGAGCTCTACCTCCTAAAAATACCCGCAAACCCCGATGATCATCCCAAAAAAATTCTCGAATTTCTGCCCCACCTTAGTCAACTAAAAAATATTAAATTAGGACTCTAAACGAAAAACCGAAAGGTCGAGGTACCACCCAAAGGATAAAATAACCCACTGTCATAACAAAAATATGAAAAGTCCGATCGCCTCGAAAAGCGTGCCAGCCACTTAGCACGGATTCCGATGCACCACTCAAAGCAAACGCTTTGACCCCTATTCCGGGAGATCCGTAAATCGGAATCCGATTCCGTTCGCTTTGCCGCCCTCCGTTCTTCGAGCTCAAACGCAGAAAAATACTAGCGGCCCCGGTCAGTCCATTGCAGAAAGCGGTGAAAGGTTTTCCTACCAGTCCCGTCAAAATAAAAGGGGGGTATACAAGGGCAAGGGAACGCCAGGACTCTACATCACTCACCACTAAAAAAAGTTTCGTCCTCGAAACTTAATCCTGGTCCACAACGCATAAAACTAAGTAGCACTCCTCCATCTTTGACTCCCGTTCCTAAGTCGCTTCACGTTCTTCTTGGTTGCTCCACAGCACCTTCCCATGGGGGATCGCCCGGTTGCGCAATCCTTTTTGTCCTCTCGTGCTAAGGTCCGCACCGGTGTTCCGTCGAAGCTCAGGTCCTCTCTAAGCTCAAAGGCAGTGACCATCCGTCACCCAAAATCAAGTAAGCAGGTTCAGAGCACATCTTCGAGAATCCGACTCATTCGCTCCGGCTGTCCGCTGGTCTGGGGGTGAAACGCCGTGCTGAAGTGTGGTTTAGTCTCTAGAGCTCGTTGCAGACTTGCCAAAGGTTCGACACCAGCCGAGTGTCTCTAGTCCACCAAAATTTCTGCTTGAGGTCCTCGTACGTCTTCGTGTCACCTGGATGCGCCGCAGAGGAAGCGCCGTGCGCCTCTGACGGTAACTCCTTCTTCAATACTAGCAGTTCGGGCACGCAAGTCCGCCCTCGAAAACCTATTGCGTTGTTCGCACTCGCCGAAAAGTCGCTTGCGTGGTCCGGGGGGGGTCTTGTCTCGAATAAGCTGTATCCGTGCGCCCATCTTCTGATCTTCTAGGGTTTCTCTAAAAGGGTTGGCTTGACCATCAAGGACAAAAGTCGCGCGACAGCACCGGTCCTGCTGAGTACTCGCGCTCGTCGGTTCCCCCCCCCGATTTGACCCTTCCTGCTTAAAACATCCGCTACTACACTTGCTTTTCCCGGGGTGGTACTGAATGGACAAGCCGAGTTCTTCAGTAACTCCAACCAATGATTCTGCCGCAAAAATCAAATCCTTCTATGTGAACAAAACTTAAGACTCTGGCGGTCCGAAAACACATCACGATGAACTCCAAAAGGTGGTGTCTCCAAAGCTTTAGAACGAAAACGACTATTGCCAGTTCCGGATCATATGTCGGGCAGTTCCGCTCACCTTCTCTGTGATTCCCGTTGCTGACACAATGTGCCCCAAAAAGCCCACTTCGCGAAGTCAGAACTCACATTCTTAAACTTAGCAACCAGCTTCTGGTCCCTGAGATTTCGGAGAAAAGTCCGTAAGTGCTCCTCGCAGTTGATTGGAGAGGTCATCAATCCCGGACTTGTTCTTCACTGTAACATTGTTTATCTCCCTATAGTCGATGCGTAGGCGTAGGCTTCCGTTCTTCCTTTGCACGAAACGCACGGGTGCGCCCCAAGGCGACACACTCGGTCTGATGAACCCTTTATTCAGAAAAAACTCCTTGTTGTGCCTTAGATTCCCTCAGTTCCGCGAAAGCCATTCCGCAAGGCGCCTAAGTGATAGGTTGCGTGTCTGGTAGAAGCTCGAAAGATAGGATGACCTCTCGCCCGGGGGTATTCCCGGCAATTCAGTCAGGAGGATGGCAGAAGAAACCCCTACCACGGGGGTGTCAGTGAACGACGTAAAGGGTCGAGTCGCTAGGCTCACTGAAACCAAGTAGCTATACATCCGCCGGATACCTCGTGAACCAGTCCCTGCCCAGCACCTCGTCGTATTCCTGCCTCCCGACTCGAAATTCCCAGTCACGACGACACCGGTCCGCACGCCACCCCAGCCGGTGCTGAGCAGTCAGCAACAAAGTCTCGCGATGCGTCGAGGTGCCCCAGTCATACCGCCCAACCCATACCAATGATCCTTTAAAAGTCCAAAACATCCAACCAAACGACGAGGAAAACAAGCCACACAACGCCCTCACAAGGCTCCGAGAGGTGCCAACCAAACAGGCTGGGTTACTAACTACCATAACTTCCCCCCCTGAGAACAAAGAACTCACCTGTCACCAACACGGACCGCTCCCCTCCGTCCCCAACACGGGACACCTCCACCCGTCACCAACACGGGCCATAAGCTCGGAGCATAACCACCAACCCGGACCACCCACTCCGACTATCCATCCTACCGAGGCGACGGTCAAGACTAACGTTAGGTTTCAGCTCTAAGACCTACCACAAGGTCTACCCCACAGAAGGGGCTGCGTACAGGGCCTCCTAGCCGAAGGTGACCAGTACCGAAACTCCGAGTAGTCGCCAGATCCCCCCCTTGACTCACACCAGCCCCAAAAGATCACAATCCACAATGCTCCCAACCAAGCCTCAAGGCTATGCGTTAGTCATGGGAAGCTGGCGACAAAACCCACAAGGTAAGGTCCTACTTCCGTCCTGGCACCGACGGGGTGCGACGCTCCAAATTGCCACTAGCTCTCGGTCCCAAACCGTTGCCCCACCAAGCACCGGGCATCTAATCGAGCGGTAAACTTCTAGACCAACAGTGACACTCCCAACTAGAAGAAAATCTAAGCTCTAGGTCGTTCAGCAAAGACCTCCAGGTACAGAAGGCTCTCCATCTGAAATCTAAGGGTCGGAAGAAGACAAGCAACGAAAACAGCGAGAAGAACCGTGTCAAAAGTTGCCTAGGTTCACTAAACGCACTCGAGGGATCACACGCCAACCCACCAGCAGGACAACCGAACCGACGCACTAGTGCAGAAAACAGAAACCCAACCCAAAGCTTTACCACCACAACCCCACTAAAAGGGGCCACCCGTGAACCCATCACGACGATCTCTACAACCGTCGCAGTGTCTACGGTGAAAGGCCGAACTATGGGTAACAATCATAGGGGAAGAATCCTCACTCCCACCCGTACCTTGCCCATGGTGCAAAAGGAATTGACCGACTACCCGCTGTAACTTAACACCAGAAAATCCAGAAGGTACAAGTTAAGACAAACGGCTATCCAGTTACTCATGACCGACAGACGGCCGACAAACCAACAACCACCGGTGGGTTGTGCTACCACCCGAGCTGTCACGCCCCGGGGTCGGAACTGTACCCCGGGCTCGCCAACAGATCCGCCGCCCCTACAGGAAGCCCCGTAGAGACGTAGCGGCTAACCTGCAAAAGAACATCTACACTAGCAGATATCAGAGCTGAAATAGTAGAAGCTGAAATAAATAATATAAAACACACTATAGCTCCAATAATAATACATTCCATCCTCACCTCAAATACAAGAGTCTTTCCAAAGAAACCAAAAGAGTACAACTCGATACCTCACTACATAAACTCTCAAACATGACACAACCAAAATATAAGGGTACCTCTATAACACACTGAAGCTGAAGGGGGGAAAGGGATCTATCTCGCGACTCCCTTACCTCGGTCTGGAAGAGCAGGATCAGCAACTGGCACCGCAGGAACTAGAGCTGGAGTCCCTGGGGAAAAGACACCACGACGGGTGTGAGAACTACCTCCCACAGTAGTTCTCAGTGGGTGCCGCCAACAAGCCCGACGGTCTGCCCACTAAGTCTACTAGAGGCATAAGGTAACAAAAGAAATGCAGTATGGAGAAGCTGAAAAGTAAAACATCTACTGCTACCATGCCTCTATCTAAAAATGCTCAAAAAGCGGGACAGATGAAACTATGATGCATCTGCTAATCATAACAGTAAGGTCACTCAATCTGAACTGACTGCCTCCTCGGGTCCAGTCAAGCCTGCGCCAATCTACTGCCGATATATCCTAGAGGACCGGACTTACGTAGAACGTCCGTAGCTGCCAAAACTGGCTCAGCCAGAGGGACGGTGTCTGTGACTGCCAAAACTGGCTCAGTTAGAGGGACTGCGTCCGTAACTGCCAAAACTGGCTCAGTCAGAGGGAATGCATCCGTAACTGCCAAAACTGGCTCAGTCAGAGGGAATGCATCGACAAGTCGCGGTACAAGAGTAACATATCCACCCCGGGTGTGGCTCTCGAGAGGTGCGACCCCACCGAGGAAAAGTATCCGCGCACTCTGTCGCGCAGGTGGCATTGCAGGCTATGGTCAAAATCCAGACTCACGCTCTGCTCAGATGAACTCAACCCTCAACATCTCTCACGACAGTCGGAGCTCACTCTACGACTCAGCTGACCAGCCCACACGAAACCCGAGACACTCGCCTCACCATCAACTCACCCTGCGGACTCACTAACAGGATACACCCCACAACAGGCCAAGATCCAATCACTGTCTCACTCACTGGCTAAGAATCCACACTGTCACTATGACCATGTCCCAAAGATCCCAGATCCACTATCACTATCACTATCACTATCATAATGCAAGCCGGTCTACAGACTGCTACAGACGCCACTCTGTCCCCAGACGCGAGTGCAAATGCAATCCCAGCTAATAAACCTCCCAGCCCATGACTCGGGGAAAAATCACTATGTCCAGAGTGACAAGAGTACAACCACTGTGGGAAAACTAAAGCAATGAATAAATCCAATTCAGGTTTAAGTTTATTATAGTCTGGTGGAGCATGATGTATAATACTTAACAGGTATACTAAGCTAAGTTGAGTTCCCCTGTTGTAAGAGTTCAAATATTGCAAGTAGTTCAATGAGGTCATCAGATTTAACAGCTGTCAACTGTGGGTACTAACATACAGTTCTCACATAATATTGGAGTCATAAATTAACATGCATGCTACTACATTCATAGAATTAGAGTGCAGTCCATAGATTTTGAAAGCAGTATCACCCACCTGATCGCGCTAACTGTCCGGGGTCGCACAGATAAAAAGCCCAGAAACTGATAAAACTCCGAGTCCACTAAGCAAAGAGCACCATAGTGGTGCTTACCAAGTCCTGGGTACAACAACAATTCCACATTTACATTAAATTCCACACTAAATCCTTATACAAAAATCTGCAAGAACAGTCACTGTTCAAACGAAATTTCCACCTGAAAATAATTTTTCACAAATTCCAATAAAAATATCACGACGATCCTCGCGAAGTGTAGATGTCGATAGGCTCTTGAATCGTTGAATTCCGATGTCCGGATGAGGAGATAAAAATCCGCGAAGTGAGTGCTGTCTAGGAATCTCACAGCAAAACAGCGGCTCAGTAACGCCTCGAAAACCGTGCCAAAAACCCAAATCTAGGCAAAACACTCAACACGAAAGTCGAAGATTTACCTCTCGTGAATCCAACGCCACAAAAATCGCTGAAAACGGCTGTCGGGGTAGCTCTGTGGAATTTTTAGACCGAAATGCGACGATAACGGGCCTCCAACAGAAATCCGTCGCTCCGCACTACGAGGCAGAAAACACAGTCGTCGCGGCTTCCAGATATTCTGAAATTTCACCAGGAGATTCCCAAGAGGGAGAGGAAGAAATTTGGTAAAGGGAGCAATGGCTAATTCCCCTCGAAAAGAGCTCAAAATCGCGGCCCAAGTGGCCTATATATAGGCTCTCCCCAAAAAGCAGCCCAAAAAGCCAAGTTGACCACTTTCGGGCCCAACTTTCGGGCGCCCGAAAGTTTTCGGGCTGCTACAGTAACGGGCCGGCCCGTTACTGTGCGCGCCCGAAACTCCCAGAGGCCGACACGTGTCCCATTCCTGCTCCTCGCACCCGGCGCACGCACCGCGACAAACCACGGGACGCCACGTGTCCCGACCGTGGGTCGTGCACCGGTGCACCCGACCAACCACGGGGCGCCACGTGGCGCCCCCACGCCGACCCGGTCAACGCGCACGTCGCGCGACGTGCGCGGCCGCGCCGCCGCCGGACCCGGGTCGGGCACGCGCCCCGAGGCACCGCCTCAGCCGCCACCACCGTGTGGACCGGGTGCACCAGAACCCGCCAACCACACAACGCCACGTGTCCCCGGTCTACCCTGCACCAGAGCCAAGATTTCGTGGACCGCGTGCACAACACCGCACCAACCACAGGATGCCACGTGGCCTACCCTCGGTCCACCGTACACCCCGCCAAGGCCCGTGGACCACGCCCGCTGCGCCGGCCAACCGCATCGCGCCACGTGGCCCGCGCCCGGTGCACGCGCCCCGCGGTGGACCGCGCGCCTGCGCCGCCCTCCATCGCCGCGTTCCGCCGCGCTCCGCCGCCGCCGGCGCCTCTCCGGCCGCCGGAACAGTGACCCAAACCTCGATTTCCGTGTTTTTGCGTCCGGGCTCCGAAAAATTCAAGTAAATGTCCATTTCGCTCGTTTTCGCGCGCTGAATCCAAATCCGAGGTCCGTTCGGCCAAATTCCGCTTCTAAAATTTCCCAAAATTTTCCGGAAAAGTAAACTTGATCCAATTTCTGTTCCGGGTCCCATTCTTGGCTCCAATAAGCACGCAAACACCTCACACACCCAAAATGGACTCCCAGAGAAGGAACAAGCTCCAATTTCACCAGAAACTCAAATCGGGAGCCTGACACACACACACACGCTCCCTGAAGCCTCCAAACCAACAGTAAACCTTAAAGTGGGGATTCGGGTCCTCACACGAGCTATATCGGGAAAGGAAACTCAATAGTCCCCGCACTCTCGCATCTGTTGCCGCAGGGGCTAGTTTTCCGCGGCCGTCGACGTCGTCGTATCTGCCTCCGCGTCCCCGGCCGATGATCTGGTACGGGCCATACCTGTACACACACAACAAGAGTCAGCTCTAGACTTCACTTACAAAACAACGAACCACCTAGCGAGGGAAAAGGACTCGGACTCTTCCCCCCCCTTGATCACTCGCGTTCTACCTTCCTATGCCTTACCCATTTCATTCACCTGTAGGCAAGTAAGGTATCCCCACGGATGTCGGCACTAACTGTTGTGATTGAAAGAACCACTCTGATACCATCTTAATCTGTCACGCCCCGGGGGTTTATTTTAGCGGAAACGGTTCACAAAAGGTACTCATTTGGCGCGTAAATTTTTTTTTTTTTTTTTTTGAAAAATAAACCTTCTTCCCCGGCGCATGCCCAGACCCGCCGCATACATAGAATCACTCTGCAAACGGACAGAGTCCCCTCTGTATATGCACGGCGTAGCAGCTAATACAAGTCCCAAACGCAATCATCCATTCAATCACAACAGTCCTAACATATAACTATGTACCATAACTGAGTAGAAAGCACGGCCAAGAAATTTTAAAAGGATAAATCCACAGTCGTTGAAAATGGCGCCTACCCGGCACCCTGAGTTTGAAAACGCGTTCGAAAACAGCATAAATCCACAGGATTTTGAAAACAGTGCCCACACGACACTTGAGTTTTGAAATTCGTTTTCACAATCCATAAATCCACAGGGTTTTGAAATCAGTGCCCACACGACACTTAAATTTTTGAAAATAATTTTCGCAATCTTTCCTTTGGTTTTTCTTTTTCTTTTCCAAACGGCCAACAGAAGTGAAAGGAAAAATAAATACATAAGAGGACTACCAAATAGAGACCATGCCGACATCCACACCGACCCCACGAGGGTATCGAGAACCACACGAAGAACTACAAATGTGAATGAAATGCAAAGATAGAAAAAAAGGAAAGACAGTCCGGGGTCCCCAGTGACCCAGAAGCTCCTGCCCCGTCCTCACCGTCGCCTACCTCTCCCCCCGTCTGGACCCTGTCACGAAGTGGGAAGTCAGTGACGAATGATAATAGTAGAGCAGGAAAAGTAGTAAAACAAACCGTAAAGCAAACCGGAGCGACCACCCTCTCAAGAGGGAAAAGATAACCTGTACCCCTGTATCCTGCAATACCCGACCACGTCGGACAGCTAAACCGACGGGCCGTACCGTACCTGCAATACCCGACCACGTCGGGCAACTAAACCGACGGGTCGCACCGTACCTGCAATACCCGACCACGTCGGGCAACTAAACCGACGGGTCGCACCGTACCTGCAATACCCGACCACGTCGGGCACTAAACCAACGGGTCGCACCGCTCGCACCTCGGCGCCTCAAACCCCACAACTACTAAGGGGCCCCACTACGTCACCTCGTGGGTATACAGGGTCAATGACCGCTTTTCCGGAAAAGCGCACCCTTTGCGGTGGCCAAACCGCAGGTGCTGTGCTGCAAGCCTCGCAAAATAACCATAACCACTATCATGTTAGCATCATAATATATAAACAAGAGTAAAACGTGTGACATGTATAATCAAAAGTAAAACGGTAATATGTGTGATCGAGAGTAACCCGCTAACATGTACAATCAAAAGCAAGGCGGTAATATGTGTAATCGAAAGTGACCCGCTAACATGTAATCTCAAAAGTGAAACGACCGCCGGAGACCGACGCTACGCACCACGATGAAACCCACCACAAAATAAACATGAACATAACGACATTAAACATTAAGGGATTCTAAGGGTGTACCCACCATGAAATGCGGAGAAGAAAGTGTGCGGAAACTTCAGTTAAAACGCTCCCACCTTGCGTTCGAAAAGAGCTACAGTAGAAGCATCATTAATAAACTCGTCGTGGTCAAAAACACTCAAAAACGGGGCGAAACGGGCCAAAAACGGAGCTTGTGGGCTCTTTGGCTGCAGTCTGGTGCACGGATCCAGGCGTGGACCGGGTTCAGGGCAGGAGACGGCGTGGGCGCAGACCGGGAGCACAGCACAGTGAGCCGCTGGTGCATGGACGGGCGTCGTGGACCGGGTTCACGGCCACAGCGACAGCGGCGTAGACCGGGCGCACGCCTCGGCAGGGTGCGCCGTTGCGTCTTGGGCCGGGCCGCGCACGGAGAAAGGCGAGCGCGCGCGGGTCCATCGTTTCCCGCTACGGTGGCGAACACCGGGTGTCACGCCCGGGGGTTTTGTTTTAGCGGAAACGGTTCATTTTTTTTTTTTTTTTTTTTTCAAAAGAAGACTTCTCTTCCCCGGCGCGTGCCCAGACCCGCCGCACATACAGGATCTCTCTACAAACGGACAGAGTCTCCCCTGTATGTGCACGGCGTAGCATTTAGTACATCCCCAAACATTCACAACCATTCAATCACAACGGTTACTAACATACAACTAGCATTCAAGTTTGTTAAAGCGTATGGCCGATTAATTTGAAAAGGATAAATCCACAGATTTAAAGAGCACCCACCCGGCGCTTATGTTTTGAAAACGAGTTTCACAATCCGCAAATCCACAAGGTTTTGAAAACAGTGCCCACGCGACACTTAGATTTTAAAAACGGTTTTCGAAATCTTTTCTTGGTTTGGTTTTCTTTTTCAATCGGCCAACAGACGTGAAAGGAAAGTAACGCATACGAAGATAGCTAAATGCAATCCATACCGACATCCATGCCGACCCCACGAGGGTATCGAGAACCTCACACATAACTACAAAGTAAATGAAATGCAAGGAATAAAGAGAAAATACAATCCAGGGTCCCCAGCGACCCAGCTGCTCCTGCCCCGTCCTCACCGCCGCCTACCTCTCCCCCCGCCTGAACCCTGTCACGAAGTGGGAAGTCAGAGACTAATAATAACAGAACGGGAAAATATAATAAACAAACCGTGAAGACAACCGGAGCAACCACCCTCTCAAGAGGGGAAACGGCAACCTGTACGCCTGTAACCTGTAATACCTGGCCACGTCGGACGACTAAACCGACGGCCGTACCGTACCTGCAATATCCGACCACGTCGGACAACCTAAACCGACGGGTCGCACCGTACCTGCAATACCCGACCACGTCGGACAACTAAACCGACGGTCGCACCGCTCGCACCTCGCGCCTCAACCCCACAACTAATAAGGGCCCCCACTACGTCACCTCGTGGGTATACACGGGTCATAGACCACTTTTCCGGAAAAGCGCACCCTTTGCGGTGGCCAAACCGCGGGTGCGCGTGCTGCAGCCTCGAGCCAAGTAACCATAACCACCATCATGTTAGCATCATAATATATAACAAGAGTAAAACGGCAACCTGTATAATTAAGAGTAAAACAGTAACACGTGTGATCGAAGGTAACCCGCTAACATGTATAATCGAAAACAGGGCGATAATATGTGTGCTAGAAGTAACCCGCTAACATGCATACTCACAATAAATACCACAAAGAACACCACGTTAGCACAATTAAATATTTATTTTAAACAAGATACAATTGCCGAAAACCCGACGCCGAATCCCAAAACAGAACCCACAATAATGAACCAAGTACCCAAGACGAACCCAACCATAATGAACCAAGCACCCAAAATGTAACCAACAATAATGAGCCGAGTACACACCACACGATAATCATGACAGTAACGAAAATGGGCATAAAGGGGTTCTAAGGATGTACCCACCTGAAACGCGAAGAAGGTGTGCGGAAACCTCAGTTAAAACGCTCCCACCTTGTGCCCGAAAAGAACTACAGTAAGAAGCATCGTTAATAACATCATCGCGGTCAAAAATACTCAAAAACGGGGCGAAACGGGCCAAAAAACGGAGTTTCTGGGCTTCCGGGTTGGGGGCTGGTGCACGGGCAGAAGCGTGGACCGGGTCCACAGCACGGAGGATGCGCGGCGTGGACCGGGCTCACCCGGCGCGTGCACCAACCATCTGGGCCCGGGCCGGTGCACGCAGGGCGTGCACCGGGCTCACCCCCCACGGTCTCTGCGGCATGCGCCGGGTGCACGCTAGAGGCGTGCACCGCGGCAAACGGGCCGGGCCGGTGCACGCGCCGGCGGCGCACCGGCTCACCCCTACGGGCCGCGACGACGCGCACCGGTTGCACGCTGGAGGCGTGCACCGTGGTGCGCGGGCCGGGCTGGCGCACGCGACCGTGCGCCCGGTTCCGCGCCTTCGGGCTGTGGGACGTGCGCCGGGCGCACGCCACTCCTGTGGACCGCGTGGCTGAAGGCAGGCCGGAAAAATGAACAGTAACCCTAATTTGTGCCCCTTTTTCGGCTCCCGGCTGCGACCCCACGACTCCGGTGGCTTCGGCGACGACCTCAAGACCAAGTTAACGGCGGCGGCGGCCTCCCGTTTGACACACGCGGCGGCGGCCCTCCCGTTCAACACCAAACCCGCGTCGCCCGCGCCATCAAACCACCACCGTCACACCCGAAACGCTAACCCTAGAAAATAAAAGCAACGACGCGAACCTTGGATTCCCTGGGGAGGAGAAGAAGGTGGGTCGCCCGTTCCTCGCTCGTCAATCTCGCAGAAAGGCCTCTCCCCATCTCTCGTCGCCCACGGTTGAAAAAAGAGGAAAAAGAATTGGGGTTCCCCCTTTCTCTTTCTTAAAAAGAGCCGCCTTAAACCCTAGCCGTCAAGAGAAAAACCCAAGGAGGAAAAACCCTACGGTCCCGGTTTTAAAGAAACCCTAAAATAACCGAACAAAAACCGACGGCTAAGATTGTCTCGTAAAGCGTGTCATCGCTCGCACGAATCCCGGAGCGCCTAAAAGGGGTCCAAACTTCAAATTTAAATCTGGGAGATCCCGGGGTCGGAATTCAAATCCGATCGCGCCACCGTTCACCGTTTTGCGAGCTCTACCACCTAAAAGTACCCGCAAACTCCGACGATCAGCCCAAAATTCTCGAATTTCGACCCCTCCCCTTACCTGCCGAAAATATTAATTTAGGACCCAAAACGAAAAAACCGAAAGGTCGAGGTACCACCCAAAGGATAAAATAACCCACGGACATAACAAGATGAAAAGTCTGATCGCCCTCGAAAAGCGTGTCGGCCACCTAGCACGGATTCCGATGCACCAGTTAAAAGCAAACGCTTGACCCCCATTCCGGGCGATCCGCAAATCGGAATCCGAATCCGTTCGCTTTGCCGTCCTCCGTTCTTCGAGCTCAATCGCAGAAAAAAAATGCTCGCGGTCCAGGCCAGCCATTGCAGAAAACACAGAAAGTATCCTAACAGTCCCGTCAGAAATAAAAGGGAGGCAGACCAGGGCAAGGGGACGCCAGGACTCTACATCACTCACCACTTAAAAGAAGTTTCGTCCTCGAAACTTATCTGGTCCGCAACGAGTTAAATCTCGGTAGCAGTCCTCTTCTCTGACGCCAGTTCCCAAGTCGCGTTCACATTCTTCCTGGGTGCTCCATGCACCTTCCATAGGGGATTGTCGGTTGCGCGGTCCTTTTTATCCTCCGTGCTAAGAATCCGCCGGTGTTCGTCGGAGCTCAAGTCCTCTTTAAGCTCGAAAACAGTGACCATCCATCACCCAAATCAAGTAAGCAGGTTCAGAGCACATCTTCGAGAGTCCGGCTCATTCGCTCCGGCTGTCCGCCGGTCTGGGGTGTGAAACGCCGTGCTGAAGTGTGGTTTAGTCTCTAGAGCTCGTTGCAGACTTGCCAAAGGTTCGACACAGCCGAGTGTCCTCTAGTCCACCAAAAAATTTTGCTGAGGTCCTTGTACATCTTCGTGTCACCTGGATGCGCCGCAAAAAAAAAAACAAATCCTTCTAATGTGAACAAAACTTAAAGGACTTTGGCGATCCGAAAACACATCACAACGAACTCCAAAAGGTGGTGTCTCCAAAGCTTTAAAACGAGACGACTGCTGCCAGCTCGGATCGTATGTCGGGCACGTTCCGTTCACATTCTTTGTGTTTCCCATTGCTGACACAATGTGCCCCAAAGAGTCACTTCGCGAAGTCATAACCCACATTCTTAAATTTAGCAAAAGCTTCTAGTCCCTTGAGATTCCGGAAAAGAATTCGTAAGTGCTCCTCGCCGTCGATTAGAGAGGTCGTCAATCCCGGACTTGTTCTTCGCTGTAACTTTGCTTATCTCCCTACAGTCGATGCGTAGGTGTAGGCTTCCGTTCTTCTTTCGCACGAAGCGCAAGGTGTGAACCCCAAGGTGACAACACCCGGTTGATGAACCCTTTATTCAGGAAAAAACTCCTGTTGTGCCTTAGATTCCCTCAGTTCCGCGAAAGCCATTCGCAAGGCGCCTAAATGATGGTTGCGCGTCTGGTAGGAGCTCCAAAGATAGGGTGACCTCTCGCCGGGGGTATTCCCGAACTTCAGTCAGGAGGGATGCAGAAGAAACCCCTACCAGTGGGGGTGTCATGTAGTGAACGAAGTAAAGGGTCGAGTCGCTAGGCTCACTGAACCAAAAAAACTATACATCTGCGGATACCACGTGAACCAGTCCTGCCCAGCACCTCGTCGTATTCCTGCCTCACCGACTCGAAATTCCAGTCACGACGACACCGGTCCGCACGCCACCCAGCCGGCGCTGAGCAGTCAGCAACAGGGTCTCGCGATGCTTCGAGGTGGCCCCAGTCATACCGCCCAACCGTACCAATGATCCTTTAACAGTCCAAAACATCAAACCCGACGACGAGGGGGGAAAAACAAGCCACACCACGCCCTTACAGGCTCCGAGAGGTGCCCACCAAAACAACAGGCGGGTTCACTAACTACCATAACTTGCCCCCTGAACGACAACGAACTCAAACTGTCACCAAAAAACGGGCTGCTCCCCTCCGTCGCCGACGCTGGATACTTCCACCCATCACCACAC
>JAQOTM010000069.1:331180-379295 GCA_029168755.2 Tillandsia fasciculata | reverse complement strand
TGTTCTTGAACAAAGTGTTTCTAACGAAACAAGTGCATTGAATAAAAAGGGGCTTCACGTTCATTCACTCCAAATTAAATTTTTCTTGGATTATCAACTTGACTCCATATTCATAATCTTGAAGACACTTCATTTAAAGGAGTTGTTTAATTGAGCATTGGCTAAATTGACTTTAATTGCATCCTTTCACGCATTTAGAAATTTATTATGCTTTTGATATCATAATATTTCAATGTTGCAATGATCATTATGTTAATTAATTCATCTTTTAAGTGATCAAAGTCAATTTCTCTCTCAATGATCTCTTGGTATAGTCATTATCATTTGATTGCTTAGTCGAGTATGAATTGCGAGATCAATCTTTGGTTGAATACCTTATATATTAAATAATTGATAGCCAATTGAGGGGGAGTCAAATGAAATGTAAAATGCTCAAAAGATGTGGAAAGAGTTACATCCCAATGAGGAGTGTGAAAACTACCACCACATGGAGGAAAAGAAAAAGAAAAAGATACTCCATGAATGCAAAGCAAATTTTTTGTTTCAAAAATGTTGATGAAATGCATAATGAAATATTTGACTCAGTCATATTTCATGGTTGGTATAAGGTGGGATTTTTGTTAAAAGATGCTCGAAGAGCCACTCCTTCAATAGATTGTCTAGATATATTATCTAACTTATCGGGGATTTCAAACATCTATTGATCTTTGTACTTCATTTTCTTTACCAAAATTGATGATTTGATAAAGGCATTACTCATAAGATCAGGTTAGATGTAATTGAAAGTGTTCAACTTTAAGAGTTTTAATTTCCATAAATTTCGTTTCATTTTTGAGTATTTGTGATAGATTTGGTATAATCTATTTCTTGTTGCATGAAACGATGACTTTTGTTTAAAGTTGATACGCTAAAGTGCTTACATACTCTTTCTGGTTATTATTTTTCTAAATTATTCTAATGAAAGAAATTTGGATTGAATGACATCTATGCAAATTCTTTGTTCTTCAAAGCACTTAAATGGATTTCTTGATGGAATACAAATCGGTATTTGAAAAGATTCTAAAATCTGGATTTGTTTCAAGGAATTATTTGATTTTTGCCTTCTGGTACCGGTACGCAATCTGCATTTTTGTTATATACCGGAACTGAGCTTTTATCTCTCTTTCTCTATGAACTAATGTTGTTAGTGATTTCCTTTTGTCTAGTATGTTCACTGTTTGACAATTTGTGACAAAAAGGGGGAGAAGAGAAATGAGGACGGAGATGAGATCATCAAGAGAGTACAAACGAAAATGGAAAAATGGGGGAGACCGAAAAATGATGATCGTATCACAAAGGGGGAGAACATAGATGCTCAAGAACATGGAGAACATGTTTAGAGATGCTCAAGATAGGGGGAGACAAAGAAAAATTAAAAGAGCCGAAAAAACAAAGAACCAAAGGAAGACGGATCAAATGTAGGATTTTAATTTCTAACGACTAACGTTTGATTTGTTTGGAGTTTTGTTTTGCAGGAATTATATCACTTTAAGACTCCAAGTCCTAAGTCATAGAGTATGTTCTAGGACTGTTTGGTTCAAATGTAATTTTGTATTTATTGGATCTTTCACGCAAAGAAAATCAATGTTTTGGTGATGACATTGAATTTCGATTTTTTGGTTTAAGATGAGTGACTTGAGCGTTTTTATGTATTTTGGGTTTTGTCACGAAATTGCCAAAGGGGGAGATTGTTACGGCTTTGTGTGTTGGCATATTTCGTGAGTCAAGTCAGTGAGTTGAGTCGGAGTCTTGAAGTGATCAAATTGTCAATCAGCTGTAGTAACCTGAATTTATAAATATTAATAAATAAATTCCAGGGCGATTTTTGGGTTGACCTTGATTCTAGGAGACCTATTTTGACCTTAGTGGACAATTGCCATAGTGCTCGTTGCACGATTTACGAGGCAAAAAGGCTAATTTCCAATCCGAACATGATCTTGGAAATCCGAGTTGACCATTGCGATCGTCTCGTCGAATCGAGCGATTTTCATATTTAACACTTTTTGATCCGACGATCGGATCTTCCGGAATTCAAAGAAGAAGAGGGCAATTAGTCGCGACCAATGGAACAGTGTTCCTGCGCACCGTGACTTAAGTCATCACTGTTCATGAACAGTAGACCTTAATTTTTATTCCCTCTTGGACTAACGTTGGCCAATTTACTATCCAGACTCCTAATTCAGTGATTTGAGTAGTCAATTCTAGCTATTTTCGATGTTCTGAACGCGATGGCACAGTCGAAAATTGTGTTTGGCGATTCTGGAATCTCGAAAAGCGTGAAAACTGTAAAATGGGACAGTTTTTATGGAACGAAGATTAATCTGGACGTCGCGTCGAAAAACTAAAATCGCTACCTTGAAGATTTCGACGTTCCGGACGCAACGGCGAAATCCATTTTTCGTTCTGACGACCGGAACTCCTCGAAATACGTGAAATACAGCGAAAAATGGTGTATTTTGCGCGTAAACCCAGGATTTTATGCCTCGGAAATTGTGCCACCTTATAGGGAGGGACTGAGATGCGAAATGAATATTTTAGTGAAGGACTTAGGTCTTAAATTCCGTAGTTGAGGGTGTTTTTAGCAATTGTGCATTAATGCACTATAACAAACCCTTCGGTTTGTGGCTCTCGGAATCCCCTCACACCCGAAGCCACCCCTTCACCTTTCTCTGTAACCGACACCTTCCCTCCATTCCTCCCAACCGTCGCATGGTGCTCCGCCGCCGTCCCGTCGCCGGAGCAACCCGAGAAGACAAAGTATTGAAAGAAGGCGCTCTCGGGTTGGGTTCATGGAGGTGTTTTGGAGGATTAGGTTGGACTTAAACCTCAACTGAGGACTTCTCTGTGAAGCAGCAACCCAGCCGAGGTGATCCCGGCGCTCAGCTCCGCCGTGCGCCGCCGCGGCCACCATCTCTTTCTTTCTCGGCAAGGTGAGAGGATTGAAATCTTTTGATTTTGTTTGACCCTTAGACCCATGTAGAGTGTTCCTGACATGGAGGGGATCGTGACTGTGAAGTTTTAGCCGCCATCGACGTCTCGGTCGCCGACGGGAGTGAGTTATCGCCGGAATTATCGTTTTCAGCCGTCGATGGGCGCCACCTTCATCCGACCGTTGAAGTCGGGATCAGATCCGTTGGATCATCTCTTCTCGGTGACTGTAAGCCTCTCCCGAAGTATGGAGTGGATCGGTGAAGAATCCATGGAGATCCATGGAGCCCTAGAACCGGCCAATAATGCATCATCGCCGGATGTGCTCCGCCCGGCGCCGCCGCGCGCCCCCGCCGCCGGAAAACTCCTCAGCAAGCATCTGGGGACCGAGGGGACCACTATGGTCCATCTTGCACCGGCCCAGGCCCCACCGGCCGAAATCCGCCATTAGAGCATCCTTGTCTTCACCGAGCTCGAGTGAACTCCGCCGCCGCGCGTCGCCGGCGCTGGCTGCCGCCGACCAGCGACCTGGGTGAGTGTGTAGGATCATTTAGAAGCTTCCTACCATGTTGCATGTAGTATTTAACGTGGGGTTCTTTTTCTCTGGTCTTGCACCATTGTGGTGGCCGAGGAAGCTCCGCCGCCGCCGGCGTCGCCTCTCGCCGCCGGCCATCGACCCAGGTTGGTCTTAGACAACCCCTAGAGAAGTTCCATCATCTTGGTTTGGTCAAAATGCCACAGAAAAGTAAGATGGTCCATCTTTGTGATTGCACCATGGAACTTGGCCCGAGCTCCCCTCCGGCCGCCGCCGCCGCCGCCTCCGGGCACCGGCCAAGACCCTCAGGTAACCTCTGAACTTCATGCTTAAGCTTCCTACCCAAGTGAGGGAGCCCTAGGGTGCTTGTGTTGCAGAAAATAAATGTGGAGTTAGGTGTCTAATTAATGTGTATAAGTGATGCCCCTAAGGTGTTTGATGTAATGTTCCAAAGAAGAAAAATTCAGAATTCGGCTTCGAGTTTAATATGAAAGATGTTTCACACACTCCCCTGAGCTTGATGCTCACTTCAGACCCAATGTTGGCTGTGTGGATTGGTGTGTGGGGCATGGTGGAAGTGTTAGAGAGCGAGGAACTCGGATCTAGTTGATCCATTGATTTTGGACTGGAACTGGGGTGAGCCCTAGGGTATTGGCACTGTCCAGAGTCACTTTCATATACAAAGTTCGTCTGTTTGACGATCGGATTAAAAGTTGTAGCAAAATCAACCTAAAACGATAATGTTGGAACAAAACTAAGTTCCGGGCTGTTGGCGAAGCCGTGACAGTGCATTCCTAGCTATTTTGGGGTCACTGGACGCGGTGCTCGCGTCAGATTTGGTGTTTGAAGCCCCGGAGAAACAAAAATGCATTTTGGCTATGTTGGAGAAGAACTTTATGGGCCAAAGTTTTCCTTGGGTCTCGTGCTGCTCCCAAATGGTGAGCACGAGCTTCGTCATGTCATAACGGACACGCTGAAACTTACGGCGTTGTCATCGGACTTCTGGTTTGGAAGAACAAGAGAAAACAGCGCTCAAAACGGTATTAAAAGTGTAAAATTAAGAAACCTAGGGGTTTGAACGCAAAGTCCACATTGTATACTGTTTAGTAAACTGCTTTAATGATTCCTAAACTTTTGTTAGGAATCCAGCGGCTAAGTTTTGAAGCCTGAATCTCCCGGAAAGCCAAAAGGGATTCCCGGGAGGGGCAATTTGGTAATTTCACCAAAGATGAATATCAGATTAAATTGGTCCACGTGTTGTCGTCAGACATGAATGTCTAAGTAATTAAAATGATCAAGTTAGCGACAAGAGTTTGAAAATAACATAACATAATCTTGATCTAGGTTGGCACAGTCTTCGAGCGTCCAGTTGGAGTCAAGGGTTCGCCTGCGCACTGTCAGGTGGGTTATCTTCGGTCCGGGCTTTATCATTTCGGCCCTCGGTGTACGGTATTGGTTGGACTCCTGTTTTTGTTAATCTAGATTATATTTGAGCCTGTCTGCCTTTGATTGTGATATTTATTGCTTTGACTAGTTGGTCATTAGTTGCACTCCTATGCTTGATTATTATATCGATCTATTAATGCTTGAGTCTGCCTTTTCTTTGATTCAGTTGTCCGCTACTTTATGCCTACTTTATGCCTGATTATGATCTTCTTTAGTGATCTTTACCATATCTGATGATTGGTTATTTCCAGTGGTTATATCATTGCTCTATACGTTGTCATGCCTGTTTGGTCATCTGATATTTGAGCCTGCTCCCTTGTTGTTCGCCTGTTATGCTGCTAAATACATGATCTTCTAAAATAAGTGTTTTTACCAAGCCTTGTAGGGTAGCCTGAGTCTGTTCTTGTTTGATAGGACAAGGGCAACGCTCTACGAGGTTTGGGACCCAAAAACCTATTGTTTTCAAAAGTTTTCTTAAAAACATGTGTTTAGTTGCATAAGGGGTTAGTCTGCCTGATTGGTTGTTAGATGTTGAGCTATGCCTGTTATCAGTTCTATTCTGCCTCACTTGATTATTCATAGTGCCTCTGATATATATATCTTATCTTGGAACATTTCCATGTTTGATTGGTGAGCCTGTTTGTCCTGTCGATCAAATGATACACTGCTGAACACATAGATTTAATCAACTGATGTTTTTACCGAGCTTCGTAGGGTCGCCGGAGTCTGTTCTTGTTTGATAGGACAAAGGCAATTGCTCTGCGAGGTTTGGAAACCCAAGCTTCGTAGTGTCGTCTGAGTCTGTTCTTGTTTGATAGGACGAGGGCAACGCTCTTCGAGGTTTGGACTTTTCAAAACAGTTTTCTTAAAAATATGTGTTTAAGTTTTGTATCATTTGGTTGATTGGTGTTGTTGAGTTGAGTTTATCTGTGAGCTTCTGTTGAGAGAGATTTGCCTTGATCTTGCATATGAGCTGAGATTTACTATTTCGTTGCTGAGTGTTCCTGCATGAGAGTTGAGATTCAGTTGATTTTGCCCTTGCATCCCAGTGGGGATTTCCCAGCTTGTAGCCGATTACCCGGTCAGTGGACCGCCAGTTGAGCATTTGCATTTGATCGCCCGCACTGTTGTACGTCACGAACATTGCCGGGGTCGCTCCCCGTGGACATTGTTCTTTACCGGTAAAGTGGTTAGCAATAGCAACCCGTGACCCCTTGTGGGGGGAATGTCAATCAGAGAGTGCCAGATGGGCAAATTCGCCTGAGGGTTTTGTGGAACCAAAGGTGACTGGTAATTGGGTCTTTGTGTTTCATTTATTTGATGCATGTGTTGTTAAGTTGCTTTATCATGTTTCTTTGATGCCTTTGTTACATTGCTGATTGTCCTAATTCCTTGATGCCTTGACTATAGTTCTTAGTTATGTTACCCTGCTCTAACTTTAACCTGCTTTTATCCTGCTTTAATTCTGCTAAAATTATCTCCTATACTTGTATCTATATTGTGAGTTATGCTTTCCTTATAGCACCAGTTATATATCTGCTTTACCCTAACCCCTGATTTATTACTATCCTCTAGTATTGTATACCAGTAGGTACGATCTGCTATTTCTCGGCTCGTCGTGCCCACTGGGATACACTCCGGTGTGTCTCACACCCTCGGGTGACTGTTTTTCAGGTCGAGCGGGTGTTGAGATGTCGGGACGAATTGGCGAGGTATCGAGATAGATGTTCGACCCTGGACAGCCGTGTACTTAGTTAAAGAGTTTAAAGTTGAAAGATTTTGTAATTTGGAAAAAAAGTTATAAGATGTAAAGTTATTGTAAAAGTTAATTTGTATTATTCTTTGTACGTAGTTAGTACTCTGATTGATTGCCAAGCTAGCCGTGCATATATAGAAAAGGCTCAATCCCCAGTGGGATTGGGACTCTTCTATATATGTGGCGGTCTGTTATTGCCCTGGCTGATTTGCAACTCTGATTTAAAAAAAAAAAAAAAAAAAAAATTTAGACGCTGGTTTTTGAACTCGGGGCGTGACAGATTAGATGGTATCAGAGCAATAGGAATACGAAGTCTAGGTTTGGCTAGGAACGAACCCTAGGATGACTCGTGTCACGTGAGAGCGCTGGGTTTTGGTACAGTAAGTTGGGAACTTAGAAGTTATATCATCGGCAAAGAGACTGTGAAGGAAGGTATGTGATGTACCTTCAGCTGTGAGTGGTGTCCACAACAAGTTGTTGGCGACAGATTTGTGGTATTTCGCCTTTCTTTTGGTAAGCACGTTGGCTGCAGACAACGTACTTTCGAAAGAATTGAGAAATACTCTGCCCTGTGATGGGGTATATCAGATTGGGTCTAAAATGGTAGCCTTGGGATTGTTGATATTTTGTGACTGATTGTCACTACAGTGAACCTGTTAGAGGCTTAATAGTGGATTAGTTAAGTTTAAGTTTCGGGGACGAAACTTCTTAAAGTGGTGAGTGATGTAGTAACCTGAATTTATAAATATTAATAAATAAATTCCAGGGCGATTTTTGGGTTGACCTTGATTCTAGGAGACCTATTTTGACCTTAGTGGACAATTGCCATAGTGCTCGTTGCACGATTTACGAGGCAAAAAGGCTAATTTCCAATCCGAACATGATCTTGGAAATCCGAGTTGACCATTGCGATCGTCTCGTCGAATCGAGCGATTTTCATATTTAACACTTTTTGATCCGACGGTCGGATCTTCCGGAATTCAAAGAAGAAGAGGGCAATTAGTCGCGACCAATGGAACAGTGTTCCTGCGCACCGTGACTTAAGTCATCACTGTTCATGAACAGTAGACCTTAATTTTTATTCCCTCTTGGACTAACGTTGGCCAATTTACTATCCAGACTCCTAATTCAGTGATTTGAGTAGTCAATTCTAGCTATTTTCGATGTTCTGAACGCGATGGCACAGTCGAAAATTGTGTTTGGCGATTCTGGAATCTCGAAAAGCGTGAAAACTGTAAAATGGGACAGTTTTTATGGAACGAAGATTAATCTGGACGTCGCGTCGAAAAACTAAAATCGCTACCTTGAAGATTTCGACGTTCCGGACGCAACGGCGAAATCCATTTTTCGTTCTGACGACCGGAACTCCTCGAAATACGTGAAATACAGCGAAAAATGGTGTATTTTGCGCGTAAACCCAGGATTTTATGCCTCGGAAATTGTGCCACCTTATAGGGAGGGACTGAGATGCGAAATGAATATTTTAGTGAAGGACTTAGGTCTTAAATTCCGTAGTTGAGGGTGTTTTTAGCAATTGTGCATTAATGCACTATAACAAACCCTTCGGTTTGTGGCTCTCGGAATCCCCTCACACCCGAAGCCACCCCTTCACCTTTCTCTGTAACCGACACCTTCCCTCCATTCCTCCCAACCGTCGCATGGTGCTCCGCCGCCGTCCCGTCGCCGGAGCAACCCGAGAAGACAAAGTATTGAAAGAAGGCGCTCTCGGGTTGGGTTCATGGAGGTGTTTTGGAGGATTAGGTTGGACTTAAACCTCAACTGAGGACTTCTCTGTGAAGCAGCAACCCAGCCGAGGTGATCCCGGCGCTCAGCTCCGCCGTGCGCCGCCGCGGCCACCATCTCTTTCTTTCTCGGCAAGGTGAGAGGATTGAAATCTTTTGATTTTGTTTGACCCTTAGACCCATGTAGAGTGTTCCTGACATGGAGGGGATCGTGACTGTGAAGTTTTAGCCGCCATCGACGTCTCGGTCGCCGACGGGAGTGAGTTATCGCCGGAATTATCGTTTTCAGCCGTCGATGGGCGCCACCTTCATCCGACCGTTGAAGTCGGGATCAGATCCGTTGGATCATCTCTTCTCGGTGACTGTAAGCCTCTCCCGAAGTATGGAGTGGATCGGTGAAGAATCCATGGAGATCCATGGAGCCCTAGAACCGGCCAATAATGCATCATCGCCGGATGTGCTCCGCCCGGCGCCGCCGCGCGCCCCCCGCCGCCGGAAAACTCCTCAGCAAGCATCTGGGGACCGAGGGGACCACTATGGTCCATCTTGCACCGGCCCAGGCCCCACCGGCCGAAATCCGCCATTAGAGCATCCTTGTCTTCACCGAGCTCGAGTGAACTCCGCCGCCGCGCGTCGCCGGCGCTGGCTGCCGCCGACCAGCGACCTGGGTGAGTGTGTAGGATCATTTAGAAGCTTCCTACCATGTTGCATGTAGTATTTAACGTGGGGTTCTTTTTCTCTGGTCTTGCACCATTGTGGTGGCCGAGGAAGCTCCGCCGCCGCCGGCGTCGCCTCTCGCCGCCGGCCATCGACCCAGGTTGGTCTTAGACAACCCCTAGAGAAGTTCCATCATCTTGGTTTGGTCAAAATGCCACAGAAAAGTAAGATGGTCCATCTTTGTGATTGCACCATGGAACTTGGCCCGAGCTCCCCTCCGGCCGCCGCCGCCGCCGCCTCCGGGCACCGGCCAAGACCCTCAGGTAACCTCTGAACTTCATGCTTAAGCTTCCTACCCAAGTGAGGGAGCCCTAGGGTGCTTGTGTTGCAGAAAATAAATGTGGAGTTAGGTGTCTAATTAATGTGTATAAGTGATGCCCCTAAGGTGTTTGATGTAATGTTCCAAAGAAGAAAAATTCAGAATTCGGCTTCGAGTTTAATATGAAAGATGTTTCACACACTCCCCTGAGCTTGATGCTCACTTCAGACCCAATGTTGGCTGTGTGGATTGGTGTGTGGGGCATGGTGGAAGTGTTAGAGAGCGAGGAACTCGGATCTAGTTGATCCATTGATTTTGGACTGGAACTGGGGTGAGCCCTAGGGTATTGGCACTGTCCAGAGTCACTTTCATATACAAAGTTCGTCTGTTTGACGATCGGATTAAAAGTTGTAGCAAAATCAACCTAAAACGATAATGTTGGAACAAAACTAAGTTCCGGGCTGTTGGCGAAGCCGTGACAGTGCATTCCTAGCTATTTTGGGGTCACTGGACGCGGTGCTCGCGTCAGATTTGGTGTTTGAAGCCCCGGAGAAACAAAAATGCATTTTGGCTATGTTGGAGAAGAACTTTATGGGCCAAAGTTTTCCTTGGGTCTCGTGCTGCTCCCAAATGGTGAGCACGAGCTTCGTCATGTCATAACGGACACGCTGAAACTTACGGCGTTGTCATCGGACTTCTGGTTTGGAAGAACAAGAGAAAACAGCGCTCAAAACGGTATTAAAAGTGTAAAATTAAGAAACCTAGGGGTTTGAACGCAAAGTCCACATTGTATACTGTTTAGTAAACTGCTTTAATGATTCCTAAACTTTTGTTAGGAATCCAGCGGCTAAGTTTTGAAGCCTGAATCTCCCGGAAAGCCAAAAGGGATTCCCGGGAGGGGCAATTTGGTAATTTCACCAAAGATGAATATCAGATTAAATTGGTCCACGTGTTGTCGTCAGACATGAATGTCTAAGTAATTAAAATGATCAAGTTAGCGACAAGAGTTTGAAAATAACATAACATAATCTTGATCTAGGTTGGCACAGTCTTCGAGCGTCCAGTTGGAGTCAAGGGTTCGCCTGCGCACTGTCAGGTGGGTTATCTTCGGTCCGGGCTTTATCATTTCGGCCCTCGGTGTACGGTATTGGTTGGACTCCTGTTTTTGTTAATCTAGATTATATTTGAGCCTGTCTGCCTTTGATTGTGATATTTATTGCTTTGACTAGTTGGTCATTAGTTGCACTCCTATGCTTGATTATTATATCGATCTATTAATGCTTGAGTCTGCCTTTTCTTTGATTCAGTTGTCCGCTACTTTATGCCTACTTTATGCCTGATTATGATCTTCTTTAGTGATCTTTACCATATCTGATGATTGGTTATTTCCAGTGGTTATATCATTGCTCTATACGTTGTCATGCCTGTTTGGTCATCTGATATTTGAGCCTGCTCCCTTGTTGTTCGCCTGTTATGCTGCTAAATACATGATCTTCTAAAATAAGTGTTTTTACCAAGCCTTGTAGGGTAGCCTGAGTCTGTTCTTGTTTGATAGGACAAGGGCAACGCTCTACGAGGTTTGGGACCCAAAAACCTATTGTTTTCAAAAGTTTTCTTAAAAACATGTGTTTAGTTGCATAAGGGGTTAGTCTGCCTGATTGGTTGTTAGATGTTGAGCTATGCCTGTTATCAGTTCTATTCTGCCTCACTTGATTATTCATAGTGCCTCTGATATATATATATCTTATCTTGGAACATTTCCATGTTTGATTGGTGAGCCTGTTTGTCCTGTCGATCAAATGATACACTGCTGAACACATAGATTTAATCAACTGATGTTTTTACCGAGCTTCGTAGGGTCGCCGGAGTCTGTTCTTGTTTGATAGGACAAAGGCAATTGCTCTGCGAGGTTTGGAAACCCAAGCTTCGTAGTGTCGTCTGAGTCTGTTCTTGTTTGATAGGACGAGGGCAACGCTCTTCGAGGTTTGGACTTTTCAAAACAGTTTTCTTAAAAATATGTGTTTAAGTTTTGTATCATTTGGTTGATTGGTGTTGTTGAGTTGAGTTTATCTGTGAGCTTCTGTTGAGAGAGATTTGCCTTGATCTTGCATATGAGCTGAGATTTACTATTTCGTTGCTGAGTGTTCCTGCATGAGAGTTGAGATTCAGTTGATTTTGCCCTTGCATCCCAGTGGGGATTTCCCAGCTTGTAGCCGATTACCCGGTCAGTGGACCGCCAGTTGAGCATTTGCATTTGATCGCCCGCACTGTTGTACGTCACGAACATTGCCGGGGTCGCTCCCCGTGGACATTGTTCTTTACCGGTAAAGTGGTTAGCAATAGCAACCCGTGACCCCTTGTGGGGGGAATGTCAATCAGAGAGTGCCAGATGGGCAAATTCGCCTGAGGGTTTTGTGGAACCAAAGGTGACTGGTAATTGGGTCTTTGTGTTTCATTTATTTGATGCATGTGTTGTTAAGTTGCTTTATCATGTTTCTTTGATGCCTTTGTTACATTGCTGATTGTCCTAATTCCTTGATGCCTTGACTATAGTTCTTAGTTATGTTACCCTGCTCTAACTTTAACCTGCTTTTATCCTGCTTTAATTCTGCTAAAATTATCTCCTATACTTGTATCTATATTGTGAGTTATGCTTTCCTTATAGCACCAGTTATATATCTGCTTTACCCTAACCCCTGATTTATTACTATCCTCTAGTATTGTATACCAGTAGGTACGATCTGCTATTTCTCGGCTCGTCGTGCCCACTGGGATACACTCCGGTGTGTCTCACACCCTCGGGTGACTGTTTTTCAGGTCGAGCGGGTGTTGAGATGTCGGGACGAATTGGCGAGGTATCGAGATAGATGTTCGACCCTGGACAGCCGTGTACTTAGTTAAAGAGTTTAAAGTTGAAAGATTTTGTAATTTGGAAAAAAAGTTATAAGATGTAAAGTTATTGTAAAAGTTAATTTGTATTATTCTTTGTACGTAGTTAGTACTCTGATTGATTGCCAAGCTAGCCGTGCATATATAGAAAAGGCTCAATCCCCAGTGGGATTGGGACTCTTCTATATATGTGGCGGTCTGTTATTGCCCTGGCTGATTTGCAACTCTGATTTAAAAAAAAAAAAAAAAAAAAAAAATTTAGACGCTGGTTTTTGAACTCGGGGCGTGACAGATTAGATGGTATCAGAGCAATAGGAATACGAAGTCTAGGTTTGGCTAGGAACGAACCCTAGGATGACTCGTGTCACGTGAGAGCGCTGGGTTTTGGTACAGTAAGTTGGGAACTTAGAAGTTATATCATCGGCAAAGAGACTGTGAAGGAAGGTATGTGATGTACCTTCAGCTGTGAGTGGTGTCCACAACAAGTTGTTGGCGACAGATTTGTGGTATTTCGCCTTTCTTTTGGTAAGCACGTTGGCTGCAGACAACGTACTTTCGAAAGAATTGAGAAATACTCTGCCCTGTGATGGGGTATATCAGATTGGGTCTAAAATGGTAGCCTTGGGATTGTTGATATTTTGTGACTGATTGTCACTACAGTGAACCTGTTAGAGGCTTAATAGTGGATTAGTTAAGTTTAAGTTTCGGGGACGAAACTTCTTAAAGTGGTGAGTGATGTAGTAACCTGAATTTATAAATATTAATAAATAAATTCCAGGGCGATTTTTGGGTTGACCTTGATTCTAGGAGACCTATTTTGACCTTAGTGGACAATTGCCATAGTGCTCGTTGCACGATTTACGAGGCAAAAAGGCTAATTTCCAATCCGAACATGATCTTGGAAATCCGAGTTGACCATTGCGATCGTCTCGTCGAATCGAGCGATTTTCATATTTAACACTTTTTGATCCGACGGTCGGATCTTCCGGAATTCAAAGAAGAAGAGGGCAATTAGTCGCGACCAATGGAACAGTGTTCCTGCGCACCGTGACTTAAGTCATCACTGTTCATGAACAGTAGACCTTAATTTTTATTCCCTCTTGGACTAACGTTGGCCAATTTACTATCCAGACTCCTAATTCAGTGATTTGAGTAGTCAATTCTAGCTATTTTCGATGTTCTGAACGCGATGGCACAGTCGAAAATTGTGTTTGGCGATTCTGGAATCTCGAAAAGCGTGAAAACTGTAAAATGGGACAGTTTTTATGGAACGAAGATTAATCTGGACGTCGCGTCGAAAAACTAAAATCGCTACCTTGAAGATTTCGACGTTCCGGACGCAACGGCGAAATCCATTTTTCGTTCTGACGACCGGAACTCCTCGAAATACGTGAAATACAGCGAAAAATGGTGTATTTTGCGCGTAAACCCAGGATTTTATGCCTCGGAAATTGTGCCACCTTATAGGGAGGGACTGAGATGCGAAATGAATATTTTAGTGAAGGACTTAGGTCTTAAATTCCGTAGTTGAGGGTGTTTTTAGCAATTGTGCATTAATGCACTATAACAAACCCTTCGGTTTGTGGCTCTCGGAATCCCCTCACACCCGAAGCCACCCCTTCACCTTTCTCTGTAACCGACACCTTCCCTCCATTCCTCCCAACCGTCGCATGGTGCTCCGCCGCCGTCCCGTCGCCGGAGCAACCCGAGAAGACAAAGTATTGAAAGAAGGCGCTCTCGGGTTGGGTTCATGGAGGTGTTTTGGAGGATTAGGTTGGACTTAAACCTCAACTGAGGACTTCTCTGTGAAGCAGCAACCCAGCCGAGGTGATCCCGGCGCTCAGCTCCGCCGTGCGCCGCCGCGGCCACCATCTCTTTCTTTCTCGGCAAGGTGAGAGGATTGAAATCTTTTGATTTTGTTTGACCCTTAGACCCATGTAGAGTGTTCCTGACATGGAGGGGATCGTAACTGTGAAGTTTTAGCCGCCATCGACGTCTCGGTCGCCGACGGGAGTGAGTTATCGCCGGAATTATCGTTTTCAGCCGTCGATGGGCGCCACCTTCATCCGACCGTTGAAGTCGGGATCAGATCCGTTGGATCATCTCTTCTCGGTGACTGTAAGCCTCTCCCGATGTAGAGTACCGGAGCTTCGGGCAGTGTGCCGACACCACGTGGCAGCTTGGTATTGTGGAAATACCTCCAGCAGATTCTAATTGCATTTACAGAGGAGTTCGGGTGGTCCCGGAGCGCCGCGGAAGTCCTTTCAAAGGAAAGTGAGTTGGAGTTGGCTTGAGAGCTCGCGGGTTGAGTTTTGGCTTCATGGATGGTTTCTTGAAATTGATCACTTGGGACATGTGTATTATGAGTTTACAGAGGTGTTCGGTTGGTTTCAGGGTGATGCGGAGGTCCCGAGGCGAGAAAGTGAGTTGACGGGGCATTTCGGAGTTTTTCTGGCTGCTTCTGGAGCTTTTGGGTGGCTTGGTTCCGGAACCAGCCATTTAGTTCCGGAACCAGGGGTGGTGTTCCGGTACCAAAATGCTGGTACCCGAACACAGACTCAAAAAATGCCCAGATTTGCCCGAATAGTGCACAGTGCGCGGTATGGCCTCTGTTTACTGTTCCAACCACCCCAGAGTTGATTTATACCCCTCGTGAGCTGCTTCTTCACCCACTCTTCATCTCATCATCCTCCCCCATCTCCTTGCTGCCAGAGAAGAAGAAGAAGAAGAAGAGGAAGCTGTAGAGGGAGAAGAAGGCGCGTGCATTGTGGGAGTTGACCGAGTCAACGTGCGCACGCGAGGAGCAAATTGAGGTAAATTGATCGTTGGAAATTGTAGATTTGGACTCCTTGCATCTCCTCTTGAGTTTTATTGATGGATTTGATTGGTAATTTGAGTTAATTTCCATCCTTGCTCCTTCTTGTGCTCTCGGATTGCATGCTGCAGGTTGAGGTTACTGCGCAAATCCGAAGCCCTGCGCATGCTGGTTTTTGTGGATTGGGAGATCGGATTGAGCTCAGATTTTTATGGTGACCTAGTTGGGTGCTGTGGAGGTTTTTGGGAGCTTCGTGGATTTTTCCGAGACGCGCGACGGCGCGCGTGCGCGCGAGAGGCTCTGTGCAGTTTTTCGGCAGATTTTGCCCGTTTCTTCGCCGACTTCAGCGTTTGCCTGCGGAAAGCATTCCAGGTGGGTTGGAATTTCTTCAAGATGTATGGAATGCCCTCTAAAGCTATTTGAATGCATGTTGATCATGAGTAGCTTAATTATTTGTATAGCTGGTAAATCTGATAGTTGCCTAGAAAATTGTAGGAATACAATTATGAGCCCCAGATATTTTTAGCATGATCTAGAAGTGAATTGACACTAGACTGCATGGTTAGTTGGCATATTATTGGCATCTGAACCGTTTTAAAAATCGCCGGACCGTTTTAATGAAAACTGGGTTTTTAAAAGAGTTTTAAAATGTTGAGATCTTCCCGAGGGGTTGAGTAGGTTCAGGATGCATGTGTTCTCGTGCCAGAGGGCCGAGTGGATTTTTAGAGCCTTATGAGATGACCTTCTAGTGTCATGAGAGAGTTTTAGCACTTTTCCAGTTCGCGGGGTATTGAGGATGTTTTCCCTGATTGGGTTACTCTAGATCATGAGTTGTGTTCTGATTTAGTGGTGGAGATGGTTCTCCCACCTAGCCATGAGAGTTTTGGGGGCTTGGCAGATCGAGTCGTGGAGGTTTCCCGACTCAGCCACGGGTCGTGCATTATCAGATTGAGTCGTTGAGGGTTCTCCGACATAGCTGTGAGAGTGGTTGGGCTTTTCCTATTCGAGTCGTGGAGTCTTTCTCCGACTGAGTCATGCTAGTTGAGCATTGAGTTCCGATCTGTTGATCGAGGTTTATCAGTTGAGTCGTGGAGTCTTTCTCCGGCTGAGTATGCTAGTTGAGCATTGAGATCCGATCTGGTTGATCGTGGATTATAGCCTGCTGAGCCTGGCTTTTTATGCCAGTTATGAGATACTTGAGATACTTGAGTTCGGTGGGGTCGCTCCCCTCGAGCTACGCCCCGGGTGCGATGATGATACCGAGCCTGACGAGGCTGCGATGATGCGACTAGTTGATACACTAGAGTTCGCTTGAGATAGTCGGACAGGACGCCCCACGTAAATCCCGTCCTCATGTGGATGTGTGGTGGTGGGTAGGTGCGATCCTAGTCGACAGGCGCAGGCTTGACTGGTCCAAAGAGGGACAGTCATTGCGATTGGGTGATTTGTGTGAGTGAGTTTCATAGCATGTTCATAGATGAGTTTTCCTTTGAGCATGGTACTTGAGGCATTTTAGCAGTAGTGAGTGTATGCACATCTTCATCATTGTAGAGTTTCTTGAGCATGATGATTGAGACATGATAGCTATAGTTTCCTTCAGCTTTTATCTATCTATCTATCTATCTGCATACCTATCTGTTGTGCCTCCAGTAGACTTAGTGGGCATACCGTGGATGTTGAGACGGTACCCACTGGGAACTACCTTTGCAGTAGTTCTCACACCCGCTGCGGTGACAGGTTTCCTGAGGCTGCTGTTCCGGCTTAGCTCGCGCGGAGACAGCTGATCGAGGTGAGGACGTGGCCATTTAGTTCCTTACCAGCACTGTGAGTCAGAGGTAGATGTACCCTGTATATTTTATGATTCCTCTTTTGTACTGGACATTCTGAGAGATCAGTGAGGATTTCATGTACTTATGTAGCTGAGAGACTTTGTATTGAGGTTTTGTTTATATCAGATGTTCAGTGGATTTCTGTAGCTATTTAGTTCTTTTCAGCTCTGATACATGTTTAGCTATAGATCTTTTGCAGGGTAGACGCTTCGTCTGTACGGCAGTTTCCGTACAGATGGCGGATCTGTTGGCGAGCCCGGGTCGCAGTTTCGACCCCGGGGCGTGACAGATTAGGGTGGTATCAGAGCCTAGGTTATAGGTCGTTGAGGACTTAGTGACCCTAGGCTATTGGTTGGACAGTAGGATGACTGTCGTGAGAGACGTGATTTTAGCGAGAGTCCTGATTGAGTTTGTACCTCCCCCGAGGGATTGGGGCGAGTGATTTTACATGTTTATTCTCTAAAGTGATTATGTTGGCTGCAGACAACATAATACTTTAGAACGGTTAACATGTTATAGACTTTCGCTTGATTGGGTCGAGAGAGTTTTTGGTCCTAACGTTTGTTCTGTTGCAGTGATTTTCGGTGCCTCCGAGACGCCGTGTAGCGGCGAGGGCGTGTTTGACCTTGGATGAGGAGCCCGAACAGCGGGGAGGCTGAATGGACAGAGCAGAGCGAGGTCTGCGAGTTACGAGCCCAGGTAGCTCAGTTGTTGAGGCGACACGGCACCAGGAAGAGAACACAGAGCGTGTGATGCACATGTTTGAGCAGAGAGTATTGTTTGAGGTATCGCCGTAGTGCTTTCGGCCACGACGTCGTCGATTTCGATCCAGGTTGCACTGTGAGTAGTGCGGGAGCAGTGAGAGTTGTTGATTGGTTGTTGAGCATCCGCCAGTTCCATCCCCTACAGATTTCAGGGCAGAGTTGGAGCCTCGAGAGGCCAAGAACTGGATTGCCGCTTGGGAAAGTGTTTGAGGAATTGTTATCCAGGACAAGTATCGGGTGCACTCGGTTATGCACTTTGGATAAGGACGCCGAGTGTTGGTGGCGTCGAGTCTGTCTCGTTGGACCACCAGGAGAGTGGTTGAGGATGGGAGCGAGTATCTATGATGGTTGAGCAGAGTGCCCCAGGTCGCCCAGGATGAGGCCCAGGAGATTGATCATGTTTGAGAAGGGACTGCTTCGAGATGTTATCATTTTGGATATTCTCGACGAGCGACTTCAGATGCAGCGGTTGTGCATGCCCGATGGATTGACTGAGGTCTGTGATCATGTCCGAGAGGGACGGAGAGCGAGGGACTAACTCCAGAGAGAGATGTCCAGTATCGCCTGATTTTGGGATAGTCGAGTGGATCGAGGTTGCCATGATTCCAGTCACAGGATCATGAGTCTCAGAGGAGACAGAGACTAGAAGGTTCTCGACAGTTGAGGCACCAGCAGCAGTGCTTGGATGAGTATGTCCTTGTGGGGAGCCGCATTCTTCGCCTTAGAGCGACTTCAGGATGGGGGTGATGTTTTTCATGTGTTTAGTCAGGACATCTTCAGGCAGAGGGTCCCAGAGTGGTGTTCTTGGATTTGCCGTCTGCGACGGCACCCCACTACCCCTTCAGGATGCAGCGGTTCATCCGACTTACCGGTAGGCTGATTGAGCCGAGATGCCGAGGCAGATTGAGCGATGGCCACCATCATCTTGTGGATGAATTGTGCAGCCGATTAGAGGACGCCAGGATAGTGGATCGCGTCCTATCAGGTGTGGTTGCTTATGGTCATTAGAGTTGGAGCATGTTGATGCCGACACCGCTGGTGTGTGCTTTATTAGAGCAGGGGTAACTTCGCGTGGGCCAGAGATGGAATTGTTGGCTTGTGCCCGTGAGGATCAGGTTTCAGATCGCGTATAGCACAGGTATGAGTGTTGCCAGTTCCGCCCAGTTTTGTAGGACCATGGAATTGATCCTAGAGTTGTTAGTCCTACATCAGCTCTGAGATGTTGATGTGAGGTTGGATAGGGATTGGTTATCCCAATATTATGTTATCTTGGATTGTCGAGAGTGGACAATGACCCTCCGTGGACCTGGCCAGGAGGAGTGTGATTTTAGAGGGTGTTAGAGCACGACAGAGGTTGAGTCGTGGTCGTATCGCTTGGTTAGCGATTGTAGAGGAGGTGCCTACGGCAGCACCGGGACTAAAGGAATATCTTTATCGCCTGTGTGATCCCGGACAAGAGTTTACCGGATCTGATGTTGAAGTCGCCGTTTAATGAGTTTGAGATCGAGATCGTGATCGACGTGGTTTTGGAGACCGCGCCGACTTCAGCATCATCTCTTGGAGTATCACTCGAGAGGCAGTGAGAGAGCTGTTAGTGCTGTTGCGAGATCCGAGGGATCAAGGGGTCTGTGTGACCCAGTACCACGTCGTGGGGATACGACTGTGAGGATCCGAGAGATTGATATTTTGGATATGTTGCCATGCCGTTGGTACACGGCAGTGATGCCACGTTGTGAGTGCACAACGGTGAGGGTGCTGTGATTGTTTGAGCACAGTTAGATTTGGATCGTGTGGGGTTGATGCCTTGCGGGACATTGAAGGCTTTGTGGAACCCTACAGTTGAGGACTGCGCCAGATAGAGTCTGAACCCAATAGAGATATTCTGAGCTTACAGTGAAGTCAAGCGGATTGACTAAGGCCCTGCGGCCTTTTGGATTTGAGGACTTGTGTGTTCCGGCGGTACTTGGACCGGGCAGTAGAACCGGTGTGAGTTTGAGCTCTACAGCGAGTTGCCGTGCCAGTAGTGGAGTTAGACTTGTACATGGCCGGTTGATTTGATTTCATCGGGTGCGGTTTTCGAGATGAGATAGAGCACGAGTAGCACTTGAGGATAGTGCTGCAACTTATAAGAGAAAAGTTGTTTGCCAAGTTGAGAGAGTTGTGCTTGACTTTGGAAGATTCTGTGGTTAGGCCATGTGATTTCAGCTGCAAGAGTGACAGTGGACCCGACGAAGAGTGTTGCCGTTGAGGTTCGGCCTAGACTCCTGATAGTGACAGAGGTCCAGAGTTGTGGATTAAACAGTGCCAGCATGACTTTGAGGAGTTCAAGCTGTGGATGGTATTAGCATCATTGTGAATGATTGCTTGAGAGAGAGAGATATCTATCGATCCTAGAACCTGAGATACTGGGTTACTCAGAAGGATTTTCGATTTGAGGCAACGCCGGTGGATAGAGTGGTTCGGGATGTATGTTTGAGCTTAGAGTAACATCCCGACAAGCTAATGTGGTCGCAGCTGCCTTGAATAGGCGAGCGGTGCAGCTTTGGAGTATGATGGTTATGCAGCAGATGCCGCTGAAAGAGTAATTGAGATTAATGTGGTGTTCCCTGGGAATGCGGCAAAACTTGTGTTTTGGACTTGTAATCCACTCCGTTGGATGGAATTAGAGAGGGAGCTTCTCAGTGAATGCAGTGAGAGTACTGAAGTACAAGGACCGCATCGGTGCGCCGTGGATTCCGAGATCCGAGAGTTGATTTTGAGAGTTATGGATTGAGTGCTGTTTCCGATGTTGGATTTCTTGCCCTATCGATGGATGTAAGATTGCATTGTGAAGCTCTCAGCATTGTGGTTGCTAAGGAGCGACGGAAAAGTTATGCCAATTGGAGGCAGCGAGTTTTGGTGACTTATGGAAACTACTATCCACAGAATGTGTTGATTTGAATTTTCGCGGGAAGTTGAGTCCGCGAATTATTGGCATATTCGAGGAATTAGAGCGCATTGGATCGGTTGTTCACCGAGTTGCGCTACCGCCATGATTTGGCAAGTACCCACGAGGACGTTGGTGTATCCGTTCTGAGGAAAGTATGGATTGGATCCCTTGCATGATTTGGACTTCGCTTCTTTGGAGTTAGACCAGGATTTGAGCCTTTCTGATGAGAGAAAGGCCACTTGAGAGCCTGAGGATGAGTTGAGGATCTCTTATCCCCACTTATTTGAGTCACCCTCCTGAGTTTTGGATTTTTGCGGTTTCGAGGACGAAACCGTTAAAAGGAGGGGAGAGTGTAGAGTACCGGAGCTTCGGGCAGTGTGCCGACACCACGTGGCAGCTTGGTATTGTGGAAATACCTCCAGCAGATTCTAATTGCATTTACAGAGGAGTTCGGGTGGTCCCGGAGCGCCGCGGAAGTCCTTTCAAAGGAAAGTGAGTTGGAGTTGGCTTGAGAGCTCGCGGGTTGAGTTTTGGCTTCATGGATGGTTTCTTGAAATTGATCACTTGGGACATGTGTATTATGAGTTTACAGAGGTGTTCGGTTGGTTTCAGGGTGATGCGGAGGTCCCGAGGCGAGAAAGTGAGTTGACGGGGCATTTCGGAGTTTTTCTGGCTGCTTCTGGAGCTTTTGGGTGGCTTGGTTCCGGAACCAGCCATTTAGTTCCGGAACCAGGGGTGGTGTTCCGGTACCAAAATGCTGGTACCCGAACACAGACTCAAAAAATGCCCAGATTTGCCCGAATAGTGCACAGTGCGCGGTATGGCCTCTGTTTACTGTTCCAACCACCCCAGAGTTGATTTATACCCCTCGTGAGCTGCTTCTTCACCCACTCTTCATCTCATCATCCTCCCCCATCTCCTTGCTGCCAGAGAAGAAGAAGAAGAAGAAGAGGAAGCTGTAGAGGGAGAAGAAGGCGCGTGCATTGTGGGAGTTGACCGAGTCAACGTGCGCACGCGAGGAGCAAATTGAGGTAAATTGATCGTTGGAAATTGTAGATTTGGACTCCTTGCATCTCCTCTTGAGTTTTATTGATGGATTTGATTGGTAATTTGAGTTAATTTCCATCCTTGCTCCTTCTTGTGCTCTCGGATTGCATGCTGCAGGTTGAGGTTACTGCGCAAATCCGAAGCCCTGCGCATGCTGGTTTTTGTGGATTGGGAGATCGGATTGAGCTCAGATTTTTATGGTGACCTAGTTGGGTGCTGTGGAGGTTTTTGGGAGCTTCGTGGATTTTTCCGAGACGCGCGACGGCGCGCGTGCGCGCGAGAGGCTCTGTGCAGTTTTTCGGCAGATTTTGCCCGTTTCTTCGCCGACTTCAGCGTTTGCCTGCGGAAAGCATTCCAGGTGGGTTGGAATTTCTTCAAGATGTATGGAATGCCCTCTAAAGCTATTTGAATGCATGTTGATCATGAGTAGCTTAATTATTTGTATAGCTGGTAAATCTGATAGTTGCCTAGAAAATTGTAGGAATACAATTATGAGCCCCAGATATTTTTAGCATGATCTAGAAGTGAATTGACACTAGACTGCATGGTTAGTTGGCATATTATTGGCATCTGAACCGTTTTAAAAATCGCCGGACCGTTTTAATGAAAACTGGGTTTTAAAAGAGTTTTAAAATGTTGAGATCTTCCCGAGGGGTTGAGTAGGTTCAGGATGCATGTGTTCTCGTGCCAGAGGGCCGAGTGGATTTTTAGAGCCTTATGAGATGACCTTCTAGTGTCATGAGAGAGTTTTAGCACTTTTCCAGTTCGCGGGGTATTGAGGATGTTTTCCCTGATTGGGTTACTCTAGATCATGAGTTGTGTTCTGATTTAGTGGTGGAGATGGTTCTCCCACCTAGCCATGAGAGTTTTGGGGGCTTGGCAGATCGAGTCGTGGAGGTTTCCCGACTCAGCCACGGGTCGTGCATTATCAGATTGAGTCGTTGAGGGTTCTCCGACATAGCTGTGAGAGTGGTTGGGCTTTTCCTATTCGAGTCGTGGAGTCTTTCTCCGACTGAGTCATGCTAGTTGAGCATTGAGTTCCGATCTGTTGATCGAGGTTTATCAGTTGAGTCGTGGAGTCTTTCTCCGGCTGAGTATGCTAGTTGAGCATTGAGATCCGATCTGGTTGATCGTGGATTATAGCCTGCTGAGCCTGGCTTTTTATGCCAGTTATGAGATACTTGAGATACTTGAGTTCGGTGGGGTCGCTCCCCTCGAGCTACGCCCCGGGTGCGATGATGATACCGAGCCTGACGAGGCTGCGATGATGCGACTAGTTGATACACTAGAGTTCGCTTGAGATAGTCGGACAGGACGCCCCACGTAAATCCCGTCCTCATGTGGATGTGTGGTGGTGGGTAGGTGCGATCCTAGTCGACAGGCGCAGGCTTGACTGGTCCAAAGAGGGACAGTCATTGCGATTGGGTGATTTGTGTGAGTGAGTTTCATAGCATGTTCATAGATGAGTTTTCCTTTGAGCATGGTACTTGAGGCATTTTAGCAGTAGTGAGTGTATGCACATCTTCATCATTGTAGAGTTTCTTGAGCATGATGATTGAGACATGATAGCTATAGTTTCCTTCAGCTTTTATCTATCTATCTATCTATCTGCATACCTATCTGTTGTGCCTCCAGTAGACTTAGTGGGCATACCGTGGATGTTGAGACGGTACCCACTGGGAACTACCTTTGCAGTAGTTCTCACACCCGCTGCGGTGACAGGTTTCCTGAGGCTGCTGTTCCGGCTTAGCTCGCGCGGAGACAGCTGATCGAGGTGAGGACGTGGCCATTTAGTTCCTTACCAGCACTGTGAGTCAGAGGTAGATGTACCCTGTATATTTTATGATTCCTCTTTTGTACTGGACATTCTGAGAGATCGGTGAGGATTTCATGTACTTATGTAGCTGAGAGACTTTGTATTGAGGTTTTGTTTATATCAGATGTTCAGTGGATTTCTGTAGCTATTTAGTTCTTTTCAGCTCTGATACATGTTTAGCTATAGAACTTTTGCAGGGTAGACGCTTCGTCTGTACGGCAGTTTCCGTACAGATGGCGGATCTGTTGGCGAGCCCGGGTCGCAGTTTCGACCCCGGGGCGTGACACCCGAAGTATGGAGTGGATCGGTGAAGAATCCATGGAGATCCATGGAGCCCTAGAACCGGCCAATAATGCATCATCGCCGGATGTGCTCCGCCCGGCGCCGCCGCGCGCCCCGCCGCCGGAAAAACTCCTCAGCAAGCATCTGGGGACCGAGGGGACCACTATGGTCCATCTTGCACCGGCCCAGGCCCCACCGGCCGAAATCCGCCATTAGAGCATCCTTGTCTTCACCGAGCTCGAGTGAACTCCGCCGCCGCGCGTCGCCGGCGCTGGCTGCCGCCGACCAGCGACCTGGGTGAGTGTGTAGGATCATTTAGAAGCTTCCTACCATGTTGCATGTAGTATTTAACGTGGTGTTCTTTTTCTCTGGTCTTGCACCATTGTGGTGGCCGAGGAAGCTCCGCCGCCGCCGGCGTCGCCTCTCGCCGCCGGCCATCGACCCAGGTTGGTCTTAGACAACCCCTAGAGAAGTTCCATCATCTTGGTTTGGTCAAAATGCCACAGAAAAGTAAGATGGTCCATCTTTGTGATTGCACCATGGAACTTGGCCCGAGCTCCCTCCGGCCGCCGCCGCCGCCGCCTCCGGGCACCGGCCAAGACCCTCAGGTAACCTCTGAACTTCATGCTTAAGCTTCCTACCCAAGTGAGGGAGCCCTAGGGTGCTTGTGTTGCAGAAAATAAATGTGGAGTTAGGTGTCTAATTAATGTGTATAAGTGATGCCCCTAAGGTGTTTGATGTAATGTTCCAAAGAAGAAAAATTCAGAATTCGGCTTCGAGTTTAATATGAAAGATGTTTCACACACTCCCCTGAGCTTGATGCTCACTTCAGACCCAATGTTGGCTGTGTGGATTGGTGTGTGGGGCATGGTGGAAGTGTTAGAGAGCGAGGAACTCGGATCTAGTTGATCCATTGATTTTGGACTGGAACTGGGGTGAGCCCTAGGGTATTGGCACTGTCCAGAGTCACTTTCATATACAAAGTTCGTCTGTTTGACGATCGGATTAAAAGTTGTAGCAAAATCAACCTAAAACGATAATGTTGGAACAAAACTAAGTTCCGGGCTGATGGCGAAGCCGTGACAGTGCATTCCTAGCTATTTTGGGGTCACTGGACGCGGTGCTCGCGTCAGATTTGGTGTTTGATGCCCCGGAGAAACAAAAATGCATTTTGGCTATGTTGGAGAAGAACTTTATGGGCCAAAGTTTTCCTTGGGTCTCGTGCTGCTCCCAAATGGTGAGCACGAGCTTCGTCATGTCATAACGGACACGCTGAAACTTACGGCGTTGTCATCGGACTTCTGGTTTGGAAGAACAAGAGAAAACATCGCTCAAAACGGTATTAAAAGTGTAAAATTAAGAAACCTAGGGGTTTGAACGCAAAGTCCACATTGTATACTGTTTAGTAAACTGCTTTAATGATTCCTAAACTTTTGTTAGGAATCCAGCGGCTAAGTTTTGAAGCCTGAATCTCCCGGAAAGCCAAAAGGGATTCCCGGGAGGGGCAATTTGGTAATTTCACCAAAGATGAATATCAGATTAAATTGGTCCACGTGTTGTCGTCAGACATGAATGTCTAAGTAATTAAAATGATCAAGTTAGCGACAAGAGTTTGAAAATAACATAACATAATCTTGATCTAGGTTGGCACAGTCTTCGAGCGTCCAGTTGGAGTCAAGGGTTCGCCTGCGCACTGTCAGGTGGGTTATCTTCGGTCCGGGCTTTATCATTTCGGCCCTCGGTGTACGGTATTGGTTGGACTCCTGTTTTTGTTAATCTAGATTATATTTGAGCCTGTCTGCCTTTGATTGTGATATTATTGCTTTGACTAGTTGGTCATTAGTTGCACTCCTATGCTTGATTATTATATCGATCTATTAATGCTTGAGTCTGCCTTTTCTTTGATTCAGTTGTCCGCTACTTTATGCCTACTTTATGCCTGATTATGATCTTCTTTAGTGATCTTTACCATATCTGATGATTGGTTATTTCCAGTGGTTATATCATTGCTCTATACGTTGTCATGCCTGTTTGGTCATCTGATATTTGAGCCTGCTCCCTTGTTGTTCGCCTGTTATGCTGCTAAATACATGATCTTCTAAAATAAGTGTTTTACCAAGCCTTGTAGGGTAGCCTGAGTCTGTTCTTGTTTGATAGGACAAGGGCAACGCTCTACGAGGTTTGGGACCCAAAAACCTATTGTTTTCAAAAGTTTTCTTAAAAACATGTGTTTAGTTGCATAAGGGGTTAGTCTGCCTGATTGGTTGTTAGATGTTGAGCTATGCCTGTTATCAGTTCTATTCTGCCTCACTCGATTATTCATAGTGCCTCCGATATATATATATCTTATCTTGGAACATTTCCATGTTTGATTGGTGAGCCTGTTTGTCCTGTCGATCAAATGATACACTGCTGAACACATAGATTTAATCAACTGATGTTTTTACCGAGCTTCGTAGGGTCGCCGGAGTCTGTTCTTGTTTGATAGGACAAAGGCAATTGCTCTGCGAGGTTTGGAAACCCAAGCTTCGTAGTGTCGTCTGAGTCTGTTCTTGTTTGATAGGACGAGGGCAACGCTCTTCGAGGTTTGGACTTTTCAAAACAGTTTTCTTAAAAATATGTGTTTAAGTTTTGTATCATTTGGTTGATTGGTGTTGTTGAGTTGAGTTTATCTGTGAGCTTCAGTTGAGAGAGATTTGCCTTGATCTTGCATATGAGCTGAGATTTACTATTTCGTTGCTGAGTGTTCCTGCATGAGAGTTGAGATTCAGTTGATTTTGCCCTTGCATCCCAGTGGGATTTCCCGGCTTGTAGCCGATTACCCGGTCAGTGGACCGTCAGTTGAGCATTTGCATTTGATCGCCCGCACTGTTGTACGTCACGAACATTGCCGGGGTCGCTCCCCGTGGACATTGTTCTTTACCGGTAAAGTGGTTAGCAATAGCAACCCGTGACCCTTGTGGGGGGAATGTCAATCAGAGAGTGCCAGATGGGCAAATTCGCCTGAGGGTTTTGTGGAACCAAAGGTGACTGGTAATTGGGTCTTTGTGTTTCATTTATTTGATGCATGTGTTGTTAAGTTGCTTTATCATGTTTCTTTGTTGCCTTTGTTACATTGCTGATTGTCCTAATTCCTTGATGCCTTGACTATAGTTCTTAGTTATGTTACCCTGCTCTAACTTTAACCTGCTTTTATCCTGCTTTAATTCTGCTAAAATTATCTCCTATACTTGTATCTATATTGTGAGTTATGCTTTCCTTATAGCACCAGTTATATATCTGCTTTACCCTAACCCTGATTATTACTATCCTCTAGTATTGTATACCAGTAGGTACGATCTGCTATTTCTCGGCTCGTCGTGCCCACTGGGATACACTCCGGTGTGTCTCACACCCTCGGGTGACTGTTTTTCAGGTCGAGCGGGTGTTGAGATGTCGGGACGAATTGGCGAGGTATCGAGATAGATGTTCGACCCTGGACAGCCGTGTACTTAGTTAAAGAGTTTAAAGTTGAAAGATTTTGTAATTTGGAAAAAAAGTTATAAGATGTAAAGTTATTGTAAAAGTTAATTTGTATTATTCTTTGTACGTAGTTAGTACTCTGATTGATTGCCAAGCTAGCCGTGCATATATAGAAAAGGCTCAATCCCCAGTGGGATTGGGACTCTTCTATATATGTGGCGGTCTGTTATTGCCCTGGCTGATTTGCAACTCTGATTTAAAAAAAAAAAAAAAAAAAAAAATTTAGACGCTGGTTTTTGAACTCGGGGCGTGACATCAGCAATTGAAGACTTAGAGAAGATTCAACAAGAGCTCAAGTTGACACTCAGTATTTCGAGTCTTGAAGATTGAAGTTGAAGAATTATGGATCATATACATCAATCTCAAGGAAAATGGATTCGGATTGATCAGGTACGTTTAACTAAATAATTTTGGTGATCCGAATACATTTGAGTAGTTTAGAAACACTTGGATAAGGTTTCATTGCATAAAAGTCAAAAACTGTTTTTTCAGGAATTCCGATCAGGATCAGAATTTCCGATCAGGATCGGCACGATCCGGATCAGAATTCCGATCCGGATCCCGAACCTTGTTTTTTCAGGAATTGCTGAAAAAAAGACGACGATCAGGATCGCCGTAAATCCGATCCGGATCGTCGTGCGGGAAAATTTCTGTTAAGGCAGTTTTTGATGCTTATCTCTTTCCAAAGGTTTCTAAACTATAAATAGACATTTAGGGTTTCTCAAAAACGTGGGAGCTATACCGTTTATTTTATAAAACACTTGAGAGCAACCCTAGAGGCTAGGTTTTTACCGTTCTTCTTTATAGCCTCTTTTAGGTCAATTCGATGGTTCTTTCAAGAACATATCTTTTGTCGAATTGATCTAATCTTTGCTTAGAGATTTCTCCCATGGATCTTCATTGATAATCTAAGCAAAGGATCACCATCGAAGCCAATATTCTTACCGGCTGAGTTTGCGTCGTGGATTCGACGTGGCATCGTGGATTCGGTGTGCTAAAGGCGTTTCGTGGATTCGAAACGTGTGCTCGTGGATTCGAGTGGCGTTCGTGGATTCGAACGTGTGCAGTGGACGAGCAATCGGTGGAGCGCAAGGTCCGAAGAAGTTGAAGGAGGGGTTGAATCCGTGGAGACGGTAATCACCTTGTTATTCTTCTTTTCTTAGTGGATTGTTATTGTGTGGACATCCATTCGGTGAGCGCAAGGTCCGAAGAAGTTGAAGGAGGGGTTTGAGTCCGTGGAGTCGGTAATCACCTTGTTATTCTTCTTTTCTTAGTGGATTGTTATTGCGTGTTGGTCCCGTGGTTTTTCTCCTGGATTGGAGTTTCCACGTAAATCTCGGTGTGTTGATTTTTATTTTCCGCATTAGTTTTTATTTTTGCACTGAGATTGGTTTTTATAATATTACACCTATTCACCCCCCTCTAGGTGTTTGATAGTACCTATTTAGATCCTTGTGGATCCTAAATAACTCTACAGAGATTACTTGTAGTTCTTTCAGTTCAGCTCTGTTTGTGCTCTTTTATTGCATATTATATATCTGAGCAGGTTACCAGCGCTTCGTGTACATGGAAAATTCTGTGTGCACGGCGGATCTGTTGGCGAGCCCGGGTTCTGGTCTACACCCGGGGCGTGACAAGAGCACTGCTGACTTTTCTTCATTGGAAGTTTCGCGTGTACCGCGATGATTAATTTATATCTTGGCCTACAGGTGTCGGAACGGGACGAGTAAGTACTCATTTTTCATCTACTCGTCGCGAGGATCGCAACGGTGATTTTTCCAGATTTTTCTGAGGACTGTGCTGAGGTGAATTTCCTCGTTTTCCGTGCTGTTTGGAAAAACAGTAAATGCTATTTTTGGGTGTTGTTATTTATGCCGTGTGCGATCTATGTTGCTGCAGTTCTCGCATTTTGGAGGTTTACGGAGATTGAGGATCTTGGCAGCGAGGGATCTCGTATTGTTATAGTTCACGCTTTTCGAGGTGGGTGGTTGTTATGGACCTCAGCTTTGATTTACTCACTAGGAATACTGGAATAATCCTCATTGTTGAATGCAGATTAGTATATCGTGGTTATTATGCATGCTTGTATAGTCGGACTTGTGATATGTTAGTATGTAGTATACTTATGAGATCTTTATTATCTGGGAATAGCATGCTCTAAATAATGTATGATCAATGATATTTATCTTTCTTTTATCAACATGAGGACACTTGCATGCTTGTTTGGACATTTAGTTAGGCCACCTTTTTCTGCTACACTATCGTCGGAATTTTGTTAAGGAATCTGTTTTGGCGTATTTCGTGAAAGTGTTAAGTCTTGAAGATTGAAGATAAAGAAGTTTGGATCATATACCTCTATCTCAAGAAAGAAGAATTCAAAAGGATCAGGTATGTTTAACTAAATAATTTTGATGATCCGAATACTTCTTATAGTGTAGAAACACTTGGATGAATTTTTAATTGCATAAAAATCAAAAACTGGACATGGGACATGTTCAGGATCCGGATCAGGTGACCACAGTCCGGACCCCGAACGTTGTTTGTTCATGCGCAAATCCAGTTCGGAACAAAGCCAATTCTGATCCGGACCCCGAACATGGGTTTTGCTGAAATGTATGAACGATCCGGATCGTGGACTTCAGTCCGGATCCCGAACGTATGTTTTTCTGGAAATTGTCTGTTTGCTACGACAGTCCGGATCGCCGATTCCAGTCCGGATCGCCGTCCTGAAAAATTCCAGAAAAGGTCAGTTTTTGATCCTTATCTTCTTCCAATGGTTTCTAACCTATAAATAGACCCTATGATTCATTTTTAGGGTAATCCAAAAATACGGTCGAAAAGGAAAAATCCACATATAGAGAAGAAAGGAAATCAATAGATTTAATTCTATGTTTCTTCATCTATATTGATTAATTTGATTCTAGGTTTTCATACTCAGATTTTGAGTAGAATCAAATTAATGAATACTTAGATGGTATTTCCGATCTATCTTTAATCTAAGTATTCGGCGGATCATCACCACCCAAAAACAACGATTTACCCAAAATCGGCGCGTGGACTCGCGTGGCCTTGTGGATTCAAGGTGCAACCGCTCTCGTGGATTCGGAGCGAGGTACGTTCGTGGATTCGAAGCGTGCTACTGGGTGAAGACCGTGGATTCGGTCGGACGTCGTGGACTCGACGTTGGACGCTGTGGATTCGGCGTTGGGCGCAATCGTGGATTCGAGAAGCGTTGTGGAGCGAGCGGAGAAGATCTACTAGGAGCGTATGGTAAAAGGTTGAGTCGTCTGTGAGTACGTTATATCACCTTGTACGTGTGTTAATTCTAGTGGATTTCGCCGTGTTATCGGTCCCGTGGTTTTTTACTCCGGTTTGGAGTTTTTCCACGTAAAAATCTTGCGTGTTATTTTTATTTCCGCATTGGGTTTTATTGCGCAATGATTTTTTGAGTGTTTATTGTTTACACCTATTCACCCCCCTCTAGGTGTTTTTTCCCTATTTAGATCCATATTAACATAACCCAACAAGTGGTATCAGAGCGGGAATAGGGTTGTAAACAATGGTTGAAGGTGGAAACATCAATCGACCCCCTTTCTTTGATGGAACAAATTATGCGTACTGGAAAGTACGGATGAAAGCCTTTTTAATTTCCATCGACGAAAGGGTGTGGCAATCAATTGAATTAGGATGGTCTAATCCAACTGAACTTATTGATGATGTTCGCACCTTAAAACCTAGGTCGAAATGGACCAAGGAAGAGATTGACTCATCTTCTTACAATGGCAAAGGAATTAATGCTCTATTTAATGCTTTGTCACAAACTGAGTTCTCTCGCGTCTCGGCATGTGAGACTGCGAAAGAAATCTGGGATGTTCTTCAAGTTACGCATGAGGGAACTAACCTTGTGAAGATTCAGAAACTGCAAATGCTTACGAGCAAGTTTGACTCTATTTCTATGGCAGAAAATGAATCTTTCACTGACTATTACACACGATTGCAAGACATCGTGAACTCATGTGCTAACTTGGGAGAGAAGATTCCAGAATTTAAAGTTGTAAGAAAGATTTTAAGAACTCTTCCTGAACGATTTCGCCCGAAGGTCGCAGCCATTGAAACAATTAAACACCCGGACGAAATGCGTGTAGAAGAATTAGTTGGTGCTTTACAAACTTATGAAATGACATTTCCTACTAACTATTCTTCTGGAAAGGCATCCTCTTCTAAGTCTTCAGGTTATGCATTGAAAACAACAAAAGAAGAAGACGCGGATTCATCCTCCTCGGACGATGACGAGAACCTATCTATGGAGGACTTTGAGAAGCAGCTCGCTCTCTTGACAAGGAAGTTTCGCCGCAACTTTCGAAGGGGTAATTCAAGCAAAACTCCATCCTTCGGAAAGTCGAAGAAAGGCAAGGGTTCTTCAAGCTACAAGTCAAGAAAGCAAGAGAACTTCTCAAAGGATAAGAAAAGTTCAGAGGGACAAGTTCAGTGCTTCAAATGTCGAGGCTACGGCCACATTCAACGGAGTGTCCCAACAAGAATCCGGCAAAGAAGAAAGCGATGCAAGTCGTCACTTGGGATGACAACTCAACGTCAAATGAGTCATCCTCAAGTGATGAAGAAGACAACGCGACAGCATTCCACGCGTCCACATCTTCACCCTTCATGTGCTTAATGGCAAGTACATCCGATTCATTGTCCAACTCCTCCCAAGTTGAAAAGATTGCAACGGACGATGAATCGGATAATTCGGAAGGTGAAGATTTTGCTTTAGCCTACCATAAACTTTTGAGGGATTCAAAGAAACTGGCTAAGCAAAACAAGGGGTTGAGAGGGAGATTGCAGGATCTCGAAGAAGAAGTAAAAAGGGCAACTTCTCTCTCAACCGATCTTGAAGTGGAAAGGGATAATCTGATAAAAGCAAATGTTTCCCTTCAAGAGTCCAATGAGCATTTCGAGAAGAACATGTAAAAATGGTGATAAAGCGAATTACTTCTTGAAGCTCTACGGCGAGGCTCGACAGGAAAAATGGAAATGACGAAGACCATACGCCAACTCAAGGATGACTTAAAGCGATTTTCTTCTGGAAGGAGTAAGTTGGATAAGACTTCTTGGTCTTGGTCAAACAAACCGTTCGGCCTCGGATACACTCAAACTGGAGACATTCCAGTTCGAGTGGGACAGTTTTTGTGCCTCAGTCGGTATCTCCTCCTCCGACACGGAATTCACGACACAACGACAACAAGCCTACCTCATCCTCTTCGGGATCGTCAAGATCTAAGGTATGTTTTCGTTGTGGCATTTCAGGGCACATAAAGAAATTGCAAGATGGGAGCCAAACGCACACCTCAAGCACCTCTTGCAATGACTACCAAAAAGGTGATTCCTCGGAAATCAAATGCAAATTTTTCAAAGGAAAAGAGCCTTGGTAGTTCACCGCTCAAGACGATCATCAAGGAGCAGCAATCAAACAAGACGCTTTCACCTAGGAGAATAACTTCACGACCATTACCGACGCATTCCAAAAAGGTTTGGGTGCGCAAAGGTGAAATCTTCCCTTGTCTTGTTACCATGTTTCCTTGCATGCATATGATAGTTCGTCTTGGTATCTGGATAGCGGGTGTTCCCGTCACATGACCGGTGATAAAAACTGTTTTCAAACTTTGAGAAAATCTCCGGAGGACTTGTTGTTTTCGGAGATGGTCGGTCTTCCAAAATTGTTGGAAAGGGAACGGTAGCTATTCCAGATGGCCCGGTTTTGAACAATGTGTTATTTGTTCATGGCCTTAAGACTAACCTCATAAGCATAAGTCAACTTTGTGATAATGGTTATTCAGTTAATTTTTCATCTGATAAATGTACTGTAACTGATAAGAACCATGTTTCTTTTTAAAGGGGTTAGATCAGAAAACAATTGTTATGTAGTTCCTAATAAAATTTCTGAAAAATGTAACCTAGCATCTTTGAAAAATGAAACACTTTGGCATGAAAGGCTAGGTCACATAAACTTTAAGGAACTTGCTAGAATTTCAAACAAAGATGTGGTCAAGGGGGTTCCTAAACTTTCTTTTGAACAAAACATTGTGTGTGGCGGTTGCCAAAAGGGAAAACAGTCTAGGACTGCACACAAGAACTTGAACCACATAGGTACAAAACGGCCTTTGGAACTTTTGCACATGGACTTAATGGGGCCAACTCGTCAACCATCTTTGGGAGGTAAATGGTATATTTTTCTTTTGGTTGATGATTTCTCTAGATATTCTTGGGTAGCATTTTTAAAAGAGAAAGCTGATACTTTTGATTCTTTTCACGAGATTTGCCATCGTATTATGATTGAAAAGAATGAAAAGATTACTCGTGTTAGAAGTGATAGAGGTGGAGAATTCATAAATTCTAAATTCATTGATTTTTGCACTTCCAACGGCATTAAACATGAATTCTCAGCACCCTATACACCTCAACAGAATGGTGTAGTCGAGCGCAAAAACAGGGTCGTACAGGAGATGGCACGTGTTATGCTTCATAGCCGGAATCTACCGTTATATTTTTGGGCTGAAGCGGTGAACACTGCTGTCTATGTAATTAATCGAGTGTATTTGCGCCCGGGGACTTTAAATACACCATATGAACTATGGTTTTGTAGAAAACCTAATATCAAATATTTTCGTATCTTTGGGAGTCGGTGTTTTATTTTACGTGATCGCGAAAATCTTGGAAAATTTGACTCTCGAAGTGACGAAGGGATTTTCTTGGGTTATTCTACAAACAGTAGAGCATATCGAGTTTTTAACTTGGAATCTAAGACGATCGTAGAATCGATAAATGTTAAAGTAGATGAAGCTTTTCACTTTGCATCTGAAAAATCTACCCTCGATATCTCTCTTGATGATGATACACCTGCTAATGCATCTTCTCTAACAATTCTTTCGATAATAGTTGATGCATCTAACGGTTCTTCAAGTTTATCTGATGTGCAGGAATCATCTCATGTACCTCCGAGTACTCCGTTACCTCAAACGTTACGCATCTCCAAGGATCATCCTGAATCGAACATTATTGGAGACCCACAAGAAGGAGTTAGAACTCGGAGACAATTGGTTTGCGGATTCGCATGCTACGTATCCAAATCGAACCAAAGAATGTCGATGAAGCTCTTCAGGATGACTACTGGATTGAAGCAATGCAGGAAGAGCTCCATCAATTCGAGCGAAACAAAGTCTGGGAATTAACGAAGCCTCCGAAGCAACACAATGTGATAGGTACCAAATGGATTTTCAAGAACAAGAAAAATGAAGATGGTACTATCATCAGGAACAAAGCAAGGTTAGTTGCTCAAGGCTACTCTCAAGTAGAAGGTATAGACTTTGATGAAACTTTCGCCCCTGTAGCTAGACTCGAGTCCATTCGTATATTATTTGCGATTGCTTGTCATTTTAAAATCAAATTATTTCAAATGGACGTTAAGAGCGCATTTTTAAATGGGTTTTTAAATGAGGAAGTTTATGTGGCTCAACCGAAAGGTTTTGTGGACATAAACTACCTAACCATGTTTTTCGTTTGAAAAAGGCTCTTTACGGTCTGAAACAAGCACCGCGAGCATGGTACGAAAGGTTGACAAAGCACCTTTTGGAAAAGGGCTACACTCGAGGGGGAGCTGACAGGACTCTCTTTGTGAAGCATTATCAAAACAATTTCATTGTAGCACAAATCTATGTCGATGACATTGTATTTGGTGCAACAAGAGATAATGATGCTTCTAAATTCGCGGAGACCATGGAAAGCGAATTTGAGATGTCCATGATGGGCGAATTGACATATTTTCTTGGATTACAAGTTAAACAAAATGATGAAGGCATTCACTTGTGTCAATCCAAGTATGCAATGGAGTTGGTCAAAAAGTTTGATTTAGAAAATTCTAAAGATTTTCCGACTCCAATGGGAACTAGCCATAAGGGACTTGGAAGTGAATCACATAGTGAGAATGTAGACGAGAAACTTTATCGCAGTATGATTGGAAGTCTACTATATCTCACGGCTAGTCGCCCGGATATATCCTTTAGTGTTGGGATTTGCGCGAGATATCAATCAGCACCAAAGGAGGTTCACCTGAAAGCGGTGAAACGGATCATCCGGTACGTCAAAGGAACACTGAATTTCGGAATTTGGTATCCTATGGGAACAACGCTTGACATTATAGGATATTCAGATGCCGATTGGGCAGGATCAGTGGATGATCGGAAGAGTACGAGTGGTGCATGTTTTTATCTTGGCCATTGCCTTGTTGCATGGCATAGTAAAAAGCAAAACTGCATAGCACTCTCGACTGCCGAAGCGGAATATATCTCAGCGGGTAGTTGTTCAACTCAACTCATTTGGATGAAAAGCGTGTTGAGTGACTTCCGAATTTCAGCAACTTCGGTAACAATTCTTTGTGACAACACAAGTGCTATAAATATTTCTAAAAACCATGTGTTGCACTCAAGAACAAAACACATGGACCTTAGTGTTACGGCTTTTTGGTGTTGGCATATTTCGTGAGTCAAGTCAGTGAGTTGAGTCGGAGTCTTAAAGGATCAAATTGTCAATCAGCAATCAAAGACTTAGAGAAGATTCAACAAGAGCTCAAGTTGACACTCAGTGTCTTGAGTCTTGAAGATTGAAGATGAAGAATTGTGGATCAGTTACATCAATCTCAAGAAGAAAGTATTCAAAAGGATCAGGTATGTTTAACTAAATAATTTTGGTGATCCGAATACTTTCTTATAGTGTAGAAACACTTGGATGAATTTTTAATTGCATAAAAATCAAAAACTGGACATGGGACATGTTCAGGATCCGGATCAGATGATCCAATCCGGATCCCGAAGGGTATTAGTTCATGTGCAAATCCAATCCGGATCCAAGCCTATTCTGATCCGGATCCCGAACATTGGATGTTGCTGAAATTCATGAACGATCCGGATCGGGCCTTGCGATCCGGATCCCGAACCCTTGGATTTCTGGAATCGTCAATCTCGTTACGACGATCCGGATCGCAGTAATCCCGATCCGGATCGCCGTCCTGAAAATTTCCAGATAAGGTAGGTTTTTGATTCTTATCTCTTTCCAAAGGTTTCTAAACTATAAATAGACATTTAGGGTTTCTCAAAAACGGGGGGAGCACGACCGATCAATTTATAAAACACTTGAGAGCAACCCTAGAGGCTAGGTTTTTATCGTTCTTCTTTATAGCCTCTTTTAGGTCAATTCGATGGTTCTTTCAAGAACATATCTTTTGTCGAATTGATCTAATCTTTGCTTAGAGATTTTTTCCCATGGATCTTCATTGATAATCTAAGCAAAGGATCACCATCGAAGCCAATATTCTTACCGGCTGAGTTTGCGTCGTGGATTCGACGTGGCACCGTGGATTCGGTGTGTTGAAGGCGTTTCGTGGATTCAAAACGTGTGCTCGTGGATTCGAGTGGCGTTCGTGGATTCGAACGTGTGCAGTGGACGTGCAAACGGTGGAGCGCAAGGTCCGAAGAAGTTGAAGGAGGGGTTAAATCCGTGGAGACGGTAATCACCTTGTTATTCTTCTTTTCTTAGTGGATTGTTATTGCGTGGACATCCAACCGGTCAGCGCAAGGTCCGAAGAAGCTGAAGGAGGGGTTGAGTCCGTGGAGTCGGTAATCACCTTGTTATTCTTCTATTCTTAGTGGATTGTTATTGCGTGTTGGTCCCGTGGTTTTTCTCCTGGATTGGAGTTTCCACGTAAATCTCGGTGTGTTGATTTTTATTTTCCGCATTATTTTTATTTTTGCACTGAGATTGGTTTTTATAATATTACACCTATTCACCCCCCTCTAGGTGTTTGATAGTACCTATTTAGATCCTTGTGGATCCTAAATAACTCTACAATTGGTATCAGAGCGGGTTTTAGGTTTATCTATCATGTGGGTGAAAGTGGTAATATTTTTAGACCTCCTCTTTTTGATGGGACCAATTATGCATATTGGAAAGTGCGGATGAGAGCTTTTCTCATCTCTATTGATGAGCGGGTATGGCAAACCGTTGAATACGGTTGGGTGCATCCGGTTGAGGAAGTAGGAAATTCTACTACCCCAAAACCTCGCTCTAGATGGTCTAAAGAGGAAATCGAAAGATCTTCTTACAATGGGAAAGGTATGAACGCTTTATTTAATTCTCTTTCCTCGACTGAGTTTACAAGAATTTCCGCGTGTGAAACCGCGAAGGAAATTTGGGATATTCTCAAAATTACACATGAGGGTACTAATCTTGTAAAAATTCAAAAGCTCCAGATGCTTACAAGTCAATTTGACTCTATTCATATGGAAGAGCATGAATTGTTTACAGATTATTACACTAGACTTCAAGATGTAATTAATACATGTGCTAATTTAGGAGAAAAGATCCCGGAGTCGAAAATTGTAAGAAAGATACTTCGGACTCTTCCGGAACGGTTTAGGGCAAAGGTTACCGCCATTGAAACCGTTAGTCATCCGGATGAGATGAGTGTAGAGGAATTAGTAGGTGCTTTGCAAACTTATGAGATGACTTTTCCTACTAATCAAAATTCTTCCAAGTCTTCTTCTAAGCTTACAGGTATTGCATTCAAATCAACAAAGGAAGAAGATGACGAATCGAGTTCCGACGATGAAATCTCTTTTGCCGATTTTGAAGAACAATTGGCGCGGATCACAAAGAAATTTCGTCGGAAATTTTGGAAGAATCGAACCGATGGATCTTCATCCACGAAACCATCTAAAGGATCATCGGGTTCTAAATCCTCTAAACTCAAAGGCGTTGCAAAACCTTCTAAAGAAAAAGATGATTTCGAAGGGGAAATCCGATGCTATCGATGCAAAGGCTACGGCCATATTTCAACGGATTGTCCTTCTAAGAAATCATACAAAAAGAAGGCTTTGCAAGCAAAAACTTGGGACGATTCTAGTTTCGATGAATCGACCTCAAGTGAAGAGGAAAAAGAAAAAATTGTTGCTTCTCATGCCTCTCAAATTCCCTCTTCTAATTGTGCTTATCATCTTTAGTCACTGACTCTATTCCTTTGATTTTGCATGAAACATCAACATCCGGAGGAGAGTCATCAAGTGAGGGGGAGTCGGACGAAGAAGAACTCGTTGAGGCATACCAACAACTTCTTGCGGAATCAAAGAAGATGGCCAAACTTAACAAGAAGTTGAGGAAGCAACGACTTGAAGTTCAAGACGAGAATCAAGCTTTAAAGATCAAACTTCATGATCTCGAGGAGGAACATGGACGGTTATTGGATAACAATAAAATCCTCCAAGAAAAGCTAAACCAATCGGAGACGAACGCAAAATCATATATGGACAAGATTGGTTTTCTTGAAAAGCAGTTTGAGGAGATTCATGTCACCAACCAAGCTTTGACCAAGCAAGTTCATGAACTTAAATCCGACATACAAAGGCTTTCAACCGGTTCCAAGAAACTTAATTGTATGTCCGGATTAGGTCAAGCAAGCAAGGTTGGTTTGGGATTTAAAAAGGACCAAACTGTGCATGCTTCAAGTTCCACAATGAAATTGAAAGGAAGGACTTGTCACCTTTGTGGACTTGAAGGACATTTGGTGAAGAATTGCCCGAAAAAGAGAAAGAAAAATCTTTCGGCAACTTCATCTACGGAGCGGACTCAACGGAATCAAAAGACACATCAAGTCAAAGGAGTTCACTCAACCCACCAAAGGTCCGAGCCACAACATCAATCATACAAGTGGATCATTGCGAGGCAAAGACCTAAGGTGGATCAACAGTCAAAGCGGACAACCCCCGGCCACAACGAATCAAGACAACCCAAAATCCAGCGATTTTGGATTCGGAAAGGTGATATCTTTCCTTGTCTTAAGTTCTAAATAGCTTATGACTGTATGTAATGCTTTGATTGGTTTTCCCTTCATATTTTTCTTAATCTTTGCATTACATGTTTTTCAATGCTCTTTGTTTTTATACTTTGTTTTTGAACAAAAGGGTTTTTAACGAACAAGTGCATTGAATAAAAAGGGCTTCACGTTCATTCACTCCAAATTAATTTTATATGGATTATCAACTTTACTCCATAATCATAATCTTGAAGATACTTCATTATAGGAGTTTTTGATAGTTATAAGCATCAAATTTTAGAAATCATGTGTGATCTTTAGATGCTTAATCTATCTCGGTTATTTGAATTCTTTGTGACAACACAAGTTGAGCATCATAATTGACTTTATTGCATCCTTTATGCATTTAGAAATCTATTATGCTTTTGATATCATAATATTTCAATGTTGCAATGATCATTTATGTTAATTAATTCATCTTTTAAGTGATCAAAGTCAATTTCTCTCTCAATGATCTCTTGGTATAGTCATTATCATATTTGATTGCTTAGTCGAGTATGAATGCGAGATCAATTTTTGGTTGAATACCTTATATATTAAATAATTGATAGCCAATTGAGGGGGAGTCAAAGGAAAAGTAAAATGCTCAAAAGATGTGGAAAGAGTTACATCCCAATGAGGAGTGTGAAAACTACCACCACATGGAGGAAAAAGAAAGAAAGAAAAAGATACCCCATGTATGCAAAGCAAATTTTTGTTTTAAAATTTGTTGAAATGCATATTGAAATACTTGACTCAGTCATATTTCATGGTTGGTATAAGGTGGGATTTTTGATAAAAGATGCTCAAAGAGCCACTCCTTCAACAGATTGTCTAGATATATTATCTAACTTATCTGGGATTTCAAACATCTATTGATCTTTGTATTTCATTTTCTTTACCAAAATTGATGATTTGATAAAGGCATTACGCATAAGATCAGGTTAGATGTAATTGAAAGTGGTCAACTTTAAGAGTTTTAATTTTCATAAATTTTCGTTTCATTTTTGAGTATTTTTGATAGATTTGGTATAATCTATTTCTTGTTGCATGAAACGATGACTTTTGTTTAAAGTTGATGCGCTAAAGTGCTTACATACTCTTTCTGGTTTTTATTTTTCTAAATTATTCTAATGAAAGAAATTTGGATTGAATGACATCTATGTGAATTCATTGTTTAAAGCACTTAAATGGATTTCTTGATGGAATACAAATCGGTATTTGAAAAGTTTCCAAAATCTGGATTTGTTTCAAGAAATTATTTGATTTTTGCTTTCTGGTACCGGTACGCAATCTGCATTTTTGTTATATACCGGAACTGAGCTTTTATCTCTCTTTCTCTATGAACTAATTTCCTTTTGTCTAGTATGTTCACTGTTTGACAATTTGTGACAAAAAGGGGGAGAAGAGAAATGGGAGATGAGATCATCAAGAGAGGACAAACGAAAATGAAAAAATGAGGGAGAACGAAAATGATGATCGTATCACAAAGGGGGAGAACATAGATGCTCAAGAACATGGAGAACATGGAGAACAGAGATGCTCAAGATAGGGGGAGACAAAGAAAAAATTGAAAGAGCCGAAAAACAAAAGAACCAAAAGGACGAATCAAATGTAGGATTTTAATTTCTAACGACTAACGTTTGATTTTGTTTGGAGTTTTGTTTTGCAGGAATTACATCACTTTAAGACTCCAAGTCCTAAGTCATAGAGTATGTTCTAGGACTGTTTGGTTCAAATGTAATTTTGTATTTATTGGATCTTTCACGCAAAGAAAATCAATGTTTTGGTGATGACATTGAATTTCGATTTTTGGTTTAAGATGAGTGACTTGAGCGTTTTATGTATTTTTGGGTTTTGTCACGAAATTGCCAAAGGGGGAGATTGTTACGGCATTTTGGTGTTGGCATATTTCGTGAGTCAAGTCAGTGAGTTGAGTCGGAGTCTTAAAGGATCAAATTGTCAATCAGCAATCAAAGACTTAGAGAAGATTCAACAAGAGCTCAAGTTGACACTCAGTGTCTTGAGTCTTGAAGATTGAAGATGAAGAATTGTGGATCAGTTACATCAATCTCAAGAAGAAAGTATTCAAAAGGATCAGGTATGTTTAACTAAATAATTTTGGTGATCCGAATACTTTCTTATAGTGTAGAAACACTTGGATGAATTTTTAATTGCATAAAAATCAAAAACTGGACATGGGACATGTTCAGGATCCGGATCAGATGATCCAATCCGGATCCCGAAGGGTATTAGTTCATGTGCAAATCCAATCCGGATCCAAGCCTATTCTGATCCGGATCCCGAACATTGGATGTTGCTGAAATTCATGAACGATCCGGATCGGGCCTTGCGATCCGGATCCCGAACCCTTGGATTTCTGGAATCGTCAATCTCGTTACGACGATCCGGATCGCAGTAATCCCGATCCGGATCGCCGTCCTGAAAATTTCCAGATAAGGTAGGTTTTTGATTCTTATCTCTTTCCAAAGGTTTCTAAACTATAAATAGACATTTAGGGTTTCTCAAAACGGGGGAGCACGGCCGATCAATTTATAAAACACTTGAGAGCAACCCTAGAGGCTAGGTTTTTATCGTTCTTCTTTATAGCCTCTTTTAGGTCAATTCGATGGTTCTTTCAAGAACATATCTTTTGTCGAATTGATCTAATCTTTGCTTAGAGATTTTTTCCCATGGATCTTCATTGATAATCTAAGCAAAGGATCACCATCGAAGCCAATATTCTTACCGGCTGAGTTTGCGTCGTGGATTCGACGTGGCACCGTGGATTCGGTGTGTTGAAGGCGTTTCGTGGATTCGAAACGTGTGCTCGTGGATTCGAGTGGCGTTCGTGGATTCGAACGTGTGCAGTGGACGTGCAAACGGTGGAGCGCAAGGTCCGAAGAAGTTGAAGGAGGGGTTAAATCCGTGGAGACGGTAATCACCTTGTTATTCTTCTTTTCTTAGTGGATTGTTATTGCGTGTACATCCAACCGGTCAGCGCAAGGTCCGAAGAAGCTGAAGGAGGGGTTGAGTCCGTGGAGTCGGTAATCACCTTGTTATTCTTCTATTCTTAGTGGATTGTTATTGCGTGTTGGTCCCGTGGTTTTTCTCCTGGATTGGAGTTTCCACGTAAATCTCGGTGTGTTGATTTTTATTTTCCGCATTGTTTTCTATTTTTGCACTGAGATTGGTTTTTATAATATTACACCTATTCACCCCCCTCTAGGTGTTTGATAGTACCTATTTAGATCCTTGTGGATCCTAAATAACTCTACACTTAGATATCATTTTCTAAGAGAGCTAGTTGAATCAAATATTCTTCAACTTTCCTACATTTCAACTGAGGATCAATTAGCTGACATTTTAACAAAATCTTTGGATAAAAAACGATTTATTCATTTGCATAAGGCAATTGGAATGCTTTCCTTGAACTAATTTCTTTTTGAAATCATTGCTTAGAATAGGTTTTGTTTTGTGTTTTGTTCATTATCTATGTTTGTACATAGAACATTAATTGAGCACTAGTACTATTGACTTTAACTGCATCCTTTTATATAACTTGAAATTTATTATGCTTTGGATATCATAATAATTCATTTGATGCTATGATCATTTATGTCAATTAAGTCATCCTTGTTTTGATCAAAGTCAATTTCTCTCTCAAATGATCTCTTGGTATAGTTTTTATCTTATTTGACAATTGAGTCGAGTATGAAATCGAGATCAGTTTTTGGTTGAATACCTTATATATTAAATAATTGATAGCCAATTGAGGGGGAGTTAATGCAAATTGTTATGCTCAAAAAATGTGGAAAGAGTTACATCCCAATGAGGAGTGTGAAAACTACCACCACATGGAGGAAAGAGTTACCACCTCGATCGTCCGAGTACTGTGTGCAGCTACCACATGTATACCAAGCATGGTTTTTTAAGTTGATTAGATAAAATGCTTTTTGGAATACTTGACTCTGTCAAATTCCAAGGTTGGTATAAGGTGGGGATTTTATTGAAAGATGCTCAAAGAGTCACTCCTTATAATAATTTGACTAGATATATTATCTAATTTATCTGGGATTTCAAACATCTATTGATCTTGGTATTTCATTTTCTTTACCAAATTGATGATTTGATAAAGGCATTACTCATAAGATCATGATAGATGTAATTGAACTTGTTCAACTTGAAGGGATTTAATTTTTATAAATTTTCGTTTCATTATTTGGATATTTTTGATAGATTTTGCATAATCTATTTCTTTTATTATGAAATGATGATTTTCATTTAAAGTTGACATGCAAAAGTGCTTACAATCTTTTTCTGGATTTTCTGGAATTTTTCTGAATTTTTCTAAAGAAAAAGTTTGGAGCCGATCCGGACCGGATCATCTGTTCCGGATCCCGAATGCAGGAATTTCCTGCGTGTAGCCGATCCGGACTGGATTCACGATCCGATCCGGACCGCGGCTAGGGTTTTATATAGAATAAAAGGGTTTTGATTTCTTTTTACTACAATCTTTTGTTCTTAAGTCTCCAGAGCTTCTCTCTCTAGAAATCAACAATTTGGAGCCTTTTCAACTCAGGTTCTTCGATTCCAAGTGAGTTTTCTTGATCAAAAACTCGGTTTTTCACAGTTTTTCACTATTTTGCTCAAAACGTGATGGAAATCTTGTAACTTTTTCGTTTGAGATTGGTTTTTGGTCAAATTTCTTTTAAAATAAGAACTCTGGGTAGATTAGTTTTGATTATATGCTAGGTATTCTCTTGATTAACGGATTTTTAGGCTTCGATTTCTGAAAATTCGGTTTTAGGGCATATAGTAGGAATTTTTGAAAATCATAGGATTGATCTATTTTTAAAATTCTTTTTGCAAAACTAATTTGATTCCTAGTCTCTCTACATGATAATGATTGTTTGGGTACAATTTTTCCAATTTTTGAAAATAAACAATTTTTTGTGTGTTCTTGAGTTTTGCTCACAGGCTTTTCTATCATCTAAGCACTAGTAGCAAAAATGGCTTTTGCTTGGATTATTGCACTCATTGTAGCAATGGTGGGAACTCGAGCATCTGTTAAAAAGGAACAAGCTGGACCAAGTCAAGAGGAAACAAAGAATGTTCTTCAAAATGGTTCAGAATCAGAAGACGAAGAAGATTGGGACACATTTTGTAAAGAAGTACAACAAGCGGTTGATGACGAAGATAGGTTCTATCTAAAGCAAAAGAAGCTGATGAAGTCTTCATCAACAACCAAGCAGCACACAAGGAGCAAGAATTCGAGGGGCAGAGGAATTCAGATCAATGAACCCCTCGCCAGAGCACGCTCTCTGCCTAAAGAATCTCCTTGGAATGAAGGTCAAAATACACCTTCAGCATCCACGCAATCTCCTTCTACCTCCAAGAGAAACACCACAAAAGCTGATATATTATCTATGCAAAGAGAACAGAGGAGAATGTCTGAAGAACAAAAAAGAATGTCGGCTGACATTCACAAGATGAAAAAGAATTGTTCGAAATTATCAAGGATGCTTAAAGGGATTTTGAACAAATTGGACTGCAGTAGCTCTGAGGATTCTGAGTCCGACAACTGAATTTCTTTCTAACTTATCTTTCTGTTTTGCAGGTTTTTCAGTTTTAGTTCTTACATTTCCTTTGCTTTTTGAACTCTCCTTTAATTTTTGTAATTTTGGCTACTTTAGTGACAAAAAGGGGGAGAGATATAAGAACAATTGGAACAATGGTTAGGTACAATGGTGTGAGAACTTTGAACTTTGAAACTTGAAGGTAAGTATCAAAACAACTTTTGGTTCTGCATTGTGTTTTGAAGGCATGCCTCGACTAACTATTCGACTAACTATTTGGGCATGTATTATTACTAACAAGTTGTTTGATTACTAACAAACTTATGACATTTGGATTTTAATGCTTAGAAGATATGTCTATTTCTGATTATGATCTTAATACATATCTGAGTTCACAAATGTCATGGTAAGTATAAACTCTATCTCTGTTTGGTTTTGAATGCTAAATATTCTTGAGGTATCTAACGATCTCTTCTGTCAAGAATGATTTCTTTTGCAGAGAATACAGATGTCTAAGTCTAGAGTCTATTTTAGGAGTTTATCTCATGTACTTATTTCTTGGTTCTCAAATGTAAATTTTTGTTGTATGGTGATAGCAACAAAAATATCTTTTTGAATTTTCTTGAGTGCATTTTTTGTTTTGTCACGAAATTGCCAAAGGGGGAGATTGTTAAGGAATTTGTTTTGGCGTATTTCGTGAAAGTGTTAAGTCTTGAAGATTGAAGATAAAGAAGTTTGGATCATATACCTCAATCTCAAGAAAGAAGAATTCAAAAGGATCAGGTATGTTTAACTAAATAATTTTGTTGATCCGAATACTTCTTATAGTGTAGAAACACTTTGATGAATTTTTAATTGCATAAAAATCAAAAACTGGACATGGGACATGTTCAGGATCCGGATCAGGTGACCATTGTCCGGACCCCGAACGTTGTTTGTTCATGCGCAAATCCAGTCCGGAACAAAGCCAATTCTGATCCGGACCCCGAACATGGGTTTTGCTGAAATGTATGAACAGTCCGGACCGTGGTACTTCAGTCCGGACCCTGAACGTATGTTTTTCTGGAAATTGTCTATTTAGCCACGACAGTCCGGACCGCCGATTCTACAGTCCGGACCGTCGTCCTGAAAAATTCCAGATTAGGTCAGTTTTTGATTCTTATCCTCTTCCGACGGTTTCTAACCTATAAATAAACCCTACGATTCATTTTTTAGGGTAATCCAAAAATACGGTCGAAAAGGAGAAATCCACATATAGAGAAGAAAGGAAATAACCAGATTTAATTCTATGTTTCTTCATCTATATTGATTAATTTGATTCTAGGTTTTCATACTCAGATTTTGAGTAGAATCAAATTAATGAATACTTAGATGGTATTTCCGATCTATCTCTGATCTAAGTATTCGGCGGATCATCACAACCCAAAAACAACGATTTTCCCAAAATCGGCGCGTGGACTCGCGTGGTTTTGTGGATTCAAGGTGCTACCGCTCTCGTGGATTCGGAGCGAGGTACGTTCGTGGATTCGAGACGTGCTACTGGGTGAAGACCGTGGATTCGGTTGGACGTCGTGGATTCGACGTTGGACGCCGTGGATTCGGCGTTGGACGCTAATCGTGGATTCGAGGAGTGTTGCGGAGCGAGCGGAGAAGATCTACTAGGAGAGTATGGAAAAAGGTCGAGTCGTCTGTGAGTACGGTATATCACCTTTGTACGTGTGTTAATTCTAGTGGATTTCGCCGTGTTATCGGTCCCGTGGTTTTTTACTCCGGTTTTGGAGTTTTCCACGTAAAAATCTTGCGTGTTATATTTTCATTTCCGCATTGGGTTTTATTGCGCAACGATTTTTGAGTGTTTATTGTTTACACCTATTCACCCCCCCTCTAGGTGGTTTTTCTCCTATTTAGATCCATATTTTAACATAACCCAACAAATTTGACTTAGGAGAAACCATGTTGGCACCTTTTCTCCTTTTATTGAGGTACATGTGGTATTGCTCGGGATGAGCAGGGTTGTAGGATAGTGTAGCCGGGTATATTGAGTGGATTTGCCATACCAGATTGTGGGTTATGGGGTATTGCCGCGACCGCGGACATTGGGCGGTTGACCGTATGTTTACTTGTGCATCAGATTGGGGATTGGATTTCTCTAGTGGATGGAGTTTCCCACTTGTTGTTGTATTACTGCATTAGACTGGGGGATCGGGATATCTTTAGTGGAGGGGTTTTCCCACTTCTATCATTGTCGTGATCCAGTCCTGCTATAGTGAGATATTGAGACTTGGTTACTGTATTTGTGAGACATGGTTACTTTACTCGTGTGGGTCGCTCCCCTCGAGTGCCACTCCGGAGTAGGCGATTGACACATCGGCCAGTGAGTGCCAGACTTTGAGTATTGGCCAGTGAGAGCCAGACCTTCTGTATCGGTCAGTGAGTACCGATTTGTGAGCAGATACTTGAGACAGTTTGAGCAGGCAGTATCAGTGGTTACTGGTCCTTCGATTGGGTCTATTCAGGCAGATAGTTTTACTGATGCATGCATTCAGTTACTCTTTTCGATATTGCATTTAGAGGCATAGTAGTGGTAGCTTTTCTTTATCGGCAGTTTTATTGCTTACCACCTTTCTCCTTTTCTTTTTGCCTCTCGTAGACCTAGTGGGTGTGTCAGGGTTCGAGGGTTTACCCACTAGGGAGGCTACTGTTTTTATAGTAGTTCTCAGCCCCCATCGTCTTTTTCTTTGTTTCTCCCTTTGTTTTGCAGAGTCCTCTGCGGGAGTTGCTGGGCCGTCAGCAGCAGATCGAGGTAAGAGGATAGTGGACTAGATAGAGTGTCCCACCCGACAGTTGCTAGCTGGACTTTTGATGTACCCTATTTTCTCAGACAGTTTTATTGTATTTTATTTTGGGTCTGGCTTTAGCCAGCTATTTGTATATTTGTGGTGAGCTGGGAGTGATACTTGTATTTATTTACAGTTGTTCTTTACTTTATTTCCAGTTTTAGTCTGAGATGTAGTAGTTTTAGTTCAGCTCTGATTTTATGCTCTTTATTATTATCTCTTATATCTGAGCAGGTTACCGACGCTTCGTGTACGCAGGAAATACCGTGTGCACGGCGGATCTGTAGACGGGCCCGGGTTCTGGTTTACACCCGGGGCGTGACAAATTAGGTGGTATCAGAGCTTAGGGATAGGTCATGTCACGCCCCGAGTCCGCCAATTTGTACGGTTCGGGCACGCCAACAGACCCGCCAATCGGGTAAGACCTTTTCCTACCCGAAAGGAACGGTAACATCCATAATAACACAACAAGTGTATGCGGAAGC